>CM031613.1:80574015-80609015 GCA_018398815.1 Conus ventricosus | reverse complement strand
AACACAGCAGGTACATACAGTGAAGTTGTCGATGGAGCCGGCCTGCAGAATGTTGCGGACTTCCCGGCGCGTGGCAAAGTACCCGGGGGAGTCCTGCATCATGTAGTAGGACAGGTAGGTCATGCCTGACAGATCGTCCAGGTGGGGGAGGAAAGATCTTCAGGGCGCACCACCATGGGAATGTTGAGGCGCTCACGAGCCACCTTCATGCCCTCGGTGCAGTTTTCCAGACTGTGGCACACAACAGAAGCTTGCTATTTCATCCCATAGATCAGACACTGCACATTGTAGGGTGCGCCACTGATTTCTTATGAGTAAGACCATTTTATCCATAATCACAATGACTGGCATTTATATACCACCTTACCTATGGATCCAGAGCTTAGAAAGACATGTTTGCACACACACACACACACACACACACACACACACACACACACACACACACACACACACACACACACCTATTCATGATCACACACAAAAATGACACTGGAACAAACTATTGAATACTTTGAAAATTCTGGACCTCAACATGCTGTCTGAAAAAAAAAAAGTTTCAAAACCTGCATGTGAAAGAACCAACAAGGCTGAATGTCTGACACTGGATGGAAGGGAGTTCCAGAGCTGGGAACCATATAGAAAAAGAAAAAAACCAGAAGTCGTGAGATTTACATTTGAAACAGTTGTGCCAAATAAAATGCAAGTGAGAAGAAGAACGGAGACAGCAAGAGTGTTTTTACAGGGTAACTAGATGTGACAGATGAGCAGTGGTAATACCAGTGACAATAATGGTAGCAAAAGCATGTTATCTTAGAGTAAACTGTTCAAGAAACACGTAGCCAGTGGAGTTTCATCGCCAAAGGAGTACAGGGTGGATGATACTGAGCCTTTAAGATGTGATGTCAGCAGAGTTTTGGACCTTCTGCAGTGGCTCAAGAGGAGAATCAGGGCAACCAGCAAGAAGAGAGTTGAAAGAATGCAGGAAGTGACAAAGGCTTTGGTGCCATCTTCAACGTAATTTTGTTTTAACTTCCTAACTCGGCCTATCTTCTCAAGCTGATAGCGGTAGATCTGACAGATTTTTGTCATCTGTTGCTATATAAAATGGGGGTAAATCCATGAAGAAATCAAGGTTTCTTGCATTGTCAGAAAGAAAAAGGTTGCTAAAGCAACAGTGATGGAAGAGAGCAAAAAATGTGACATACATGAAGCATTTTGGATTACAGGATGTAGATCTGATTTCTTAAGAAGGTATAACTCATCCATATGTACAGCAATGTGGACTAAAGGTGCAAACCTTGATGTCTGAGGGTAATGTCCCTGTCATTAATGCATAACGAGCTATAGATTTCATGGTGTGCAACTCCCATTTTTTTTTAGATAAAGATCCATAACATCCCTACTTAAGGCAGTTTGAAAGTAAGTAGTGAATATGGCTGCACAATTCAGATCGCAACTCAAATACAAGTATGTCTAAAATCAAGTATCAACTTATGTTTTAAACAAAGCAAGCATTCACTGATTTTTTTTTTTTTTTAATGTGAAAGGTTTAGTACAAACTAGAACTAAGACTGTCACATACAGGTACACATAATCAACACTGCTGAGCATTACACTCAACATCAAAACATAAAGGTCAGCCTCCACACACACACACACACACACACACACATATGTATATGCACACATACGCACACACACACACATACGTATATGCACACACACACACACACACACACACACACACACACACATATGTATATGCACACACACCACCACACACACACACACACACACACACACACACATGCATGCACACACATGGGCATGTACACATGCACATACCCATACATACACACACACACCACGCGTGTGCACTCATTCACTCATATATACACACACACACACACACACACACCACACACACACACATACTCACACATACTCGCACACACACACACACACACACACACACACACCACACACACACACACACACACACACACACACACACACTCACACACACACACAGCCCTGATGTGGCCCTCTGCGGTCGGCTGGGCTATAAGCAACATTATCTTATCTTATCACACACACACATACTCACACATACACACACACACACATTCTCACACACACACACACACACACACACACATACTCACACATACACACACACACACACACACACACATACACACACACACACACACACACACACACACACTCACACACACACACACACACACACACACACACACACATACTCACACACACACACACACACACACACACACACATACACACACACACACACATACACACACACACACTCACACTCACACTCACACACACACACACACACACACACACTATATCACCTGTTATGACGACTCAAGTTTCTCCAGTCCGGGAAGAGTCCAGGCTGACAGTAGTCAATCAGGGCACTGCAACATCACCAGTGTTCCTTTATACATGCACAGCACAGACAACACACTGCTTTCAACAGTCTGCCCCATTCATAACTGGACAGTAGTCAATCAGGGCACTGCAACATCACCAGTGTTCCTTTATACATGCACAGCAGACAACACATGCTTTCAACAGTCTGCCCCATTCATAACTGGACAGTAGTCAATCAGGGCACTGCAACATCACCAGTGTTCCTTTATACATGCACAGCACAGACAACACACTGCTTTCAACAGTCTGCCCCATTCATAACTGGACAGTAGTCAATCAGGGCACTGCAACATCACCAGTGTTCCTTTATACATGCACAGCAGACAACACACTGCTTTCAACAGTCTGCCCCATTTATAACTGGACAGTAGTCAATCAGGGCACTGCAACATCACCAGTGTTCCTTTATACATGCACAGCACAGACAACACACTGCTTTCAACAGTCTGTCCCATTCATAACTGGACAGTAGAGGCTGCCTGCCTGCCTGGAAAGGCACTGATTACTTGAGTTGGACATGTAGTGAATGGTGTTTTTTGCAAAAAACTACCATTTTAGAGTACTATTTGAGTTATCAACATCATGACACTTTATTCCCAGTGACCAGAGAGTGAGAAGATACTGTCCGATCAAAATGTAACACATGGGTTTGAGGACACTTGCTCATAAACTGGTGGATGGTGATGATAAATTGTGTTTTCCTGTTTCTTCATCATTTTATTACTTCATAGATTTTGTAATTAGTACCAGGTAATGGGTAGATCATTTTGCCTGGGGGTTGGAAAACAATTTGTCTATCTGCCTCTAAGCAGGTCAGAATAAGTCACGTACTGCTCTGCCATTAATATGAAAAAGAGAGGACAGGCAACAAACTGTAACCAAATAACTGCCCAAAATGCATGATATGGACTGCATAGTCAACACACTGTGAACCAAACATCTTTCCAAATGAATACAACAGGGCAATGTACACAACGCACTGCAAACCAACTGCTGTCTGTTTATTGTGACATGGACAGCTCGGACAACACACTGCAACCAAATTACTATCCTGTTAACATAACACAGACGGCACTGACAACAAACTGGAACAAAATATCTGTCACATTAATATCACACAACACCACAGACAACACACTGCATCCACACACTCACACACACACACACACACACACACACACACACACACACACACACACACACACACACACACACACACAGAGATAGATATATTAACATGACATCAAATATCTGTCCCATTCATTCATTCAACACCACGCCCAAATGCTGTTTGCGTATCACTGAATGTCATTCTCTGCTTGTGCCCAGACAGCATTCAGGTGAAGTAGCCCATTAATTCAAACTGCTTTATCAGCTCACAATTATCATTTAGTCGTAAGGAGGGTATGTCACATGCACAGAACGTCCTTCCTTACAGGCATGCTGGATTTCCCCTTGTGATTTGAACGATCAGAGCATTTTTCTCACTTGCATTCAAAAGAGGAGTAACACAAGGAATAAAATAATGACTGAATTTGTCACAAAGTATCAAAAGTCTGAGACAGCATCCTATTACATGAAATATTATCATGTAAACACACTTACTGTGCAATAACCATAATGATTAATCATACAAACAAAACAAAGAGGAACAGAGAGCAGGCTGACTACAACAGCACCCAATCTACAACACTGGTTTCATCTTCCTCCAGCTTTATAAGGAGGAACAAGTCAAGATAATGCCTCTCAGACCTGGCCAGGCAAGCCCAAGCATCACATGCACACAAAGTTCTGCCCTGGAGACACTGCCCCTGGGGTTCAACCTCAGTGACGGCACAGTGTGTCCTGCCAACCTGGTCACGACTGCAGAATGAAAGGAGGCAAACTCAGCTACTAACACACCACCCCAGGAGAAGATTTTGAACCTCTGGAGAGTCTGCGGTAGATAGGGAACTTCATAAGGGCCACTAATGCGGTAGATAGGGAACTTCTTAAGGGCCACTAATGCCTCCGCCTGTGTGTTCAGCAGAGCAGAAGGGCAGTATCTTACGCTGGGAGCTCTCAAAACATGGCTGCCCCTGGCTACAAACTGGAAAGACATACTCTAACCATGCAAGAGTCCATTAGTTCTGGGTATGGTCGCAAGGATAAACTCCAGCATCACCATGCAAAAAGCAGCTCTGGAAAGCTGAAGGGTCACCATGCACTCACACATCAGCCTGGCCTCTACCATCAAACTAAGCTGCAACAACAGCAGTTAGCTGCCAGAGGTCATTTCAAAACTTCCTGCATTTGGATCCTGTCAAAGTTTATAAACACTGTCAGCTGAAAAAAAAACAACCTATCAGCACTACTCTTCTCAACAAAAATGACTATGGGATAAATTACCAGCACTACTCTTCTCAACAAAAATGACTATGGGATAAATTACCAGCACTACTCTTCTCAACAAAAATGACTATGGGATAAATTACCAGCACTACTCTTCTCAACAAAAATGACTATGGGATAAATTACCAGCACTACTCTTCTCAACAAAAATGACTATGGGAATGGTTAACTTGGCTTCTCATCAGCTCTGCTCTTCCTCTGACATTCATCGTCTGTAACTATCCACACTTTGTTCTCTCCCCATGCTCCAGTTCTATGAAAGAAATTACATCTGTCCCTGGGATGCTTAGATTTCCTCACAACATTTCAAGACAAGCTTAAAAACAGTCACATTCCTCAATGCCACAAAGCACATTCTTCAAACTTTGACTACAATATTCAAAAGTGGTATAGACACATTGTCTTTAAAGTTTTACAACAATAATCCAAGTGGTAGAAATTAAGTGGGAAAACCCAACAACGGCTACATGCCACTCTGCGTCACTGTCAACAGCATGCAAGCCCCAGATTGTGGTATGACAGTGACCTTGCCATTCCTACCTTAGTCCCGATACCTTTGTCACACAGACACAAACAGACGAAATGGCAATGGCAAGGGAATCACCCACCAGAGTGCCACCCCATCATTCCAGTCAGAGGTGAAGTTGGAGATCCTGCACTCTGGAACGACAGCCTTCAGCCATGCCAACATCAGCTTCTTGGGAGGGGTCTTGGTCTTCCCGATCTGGTAACGCAGGATGAGAGTCCACACCAGTCCCAGGATCAGCTTCAGACTGCCCGACACGATATCTTCACTGCCTGCAACACACACCACGTCAGTCTGAATGACACCATGTCTTCACTGCCTGCAACACACAGCACATCAGTCTGAATGACACCATGTCTTCACTGCCTGCAAACACACAACACATCAGTCTGAATGACACCATGTCTTCACTGCCTGCAACACACAACACATCAGTCTGAATGACACCATGTCTTCACTGCCTGCAACACACAACACATCAGTCTGAATGACACCATGTCTTCACTGCCTGCAAACACACAGCACATCAGTCTGAATGACACCATGTCTTCACTGCCTGCAACACACAGCACATCAGTCTGAATGACACGATGTCTTCACTGCCTGCAACACACAGCACATCAGTCTGAATGACACGATGTCTTCACTGCCAGCAACACACAGCACATCAGTCTGAATGACACCATGTCTTCACTGCCTGCAACACACATCAGTCTGAATGTCATGATGTCTTCACCCCCAGCTAACACACAACACATCAGTCTGAATGATTCAATGTCTTCACTGCCTGCAACACACAACACATCAGTCTGAATGACACAATGTCTTCACCTTCACTGCCTGCAAACACACAACACATCAGTCTGAATGACACCATGTCTTCACTGCCTGCAAACCAACAACACATCAGTCTGAATGACAGAATGTCTTCACCCCCAACTAACACACAACACATCAGTCTGAATGACACCATGTCTTCACTGCCTGCAAACACAACACATCAGTCTAAATGACACAATGTCTTCACTGCCTGCAACACACAACACATCAGTCTGAATGACAAAATGTCTTCACCCCCAGCTAACACACACCACGTCAGTCTGAATGACAAAATGTCTTCACAACCTGCAACACACAACACACCAGTCTGAATGACACCATGTCTTCACTGCCTGCAAACACACAACACACCAGTCTGAATGACACCATGTCTTCACTGCCTGCAAACACACAACACACCAGTCTGAATGACACCATGTCTTCACTGCCTGCAAACACACAACACACCAGTCTGAATGACACCATGTCTTCACTGCCTGCAAACACACAACACACCAGTCTGAATGACACCATGTCTTTACTGCCTGCAAACACACAACACATCAGTCTGAATGACACCATGTCTTCACTGCCTGCAAACACACAACACATCAGTCTGAATGACACCATGTCTTCACTGCCTGCAAACACACAACACACCAGTCTGAATGACACCATGTCTTTACTGCCTGCAAACACACAACACATCAGTCTGAATGACACCATGTCTTCACTGCCTGCAAACACACAACACACCAGTCTGAATGACACCATGTCTTCACTGCCAGCAACACACAACACATCAGTCTGAATGACACCATGTCTTCACTGTCAGCAACACACAACACATCAGTCTGAATGACACCATGTCTTCACTGTCAGCAACACACAACACATCAGTCTGAATGACACCATGTCTTCACTGCCTGCAAACACACAACACATCAGTCTGCATGACACCATGTCTTCACTGCCTGCAAACACACATCAGTCTGCATGACACAATGTCTTCACTGCCTGCAAACACACAACACATCAGTCTGATTGAAATAACAATGAAACCACTGAAAGGGTTTCCTGGTATATCTGCACTTAACAAAATATAATCCACAATATTCTATTTATAAAACAAAGATATTAAATATCTGGATTCCCCGAAGTGGAGCATGGCTGCCATAATGGCAGGATAAAAAAGGTCATACACACACAACTCCACTACCTGTAAGGCAGCGTCCGCAGGAGTATCAGCCTGTGTATGCAGAAAGAAAGAAAGAAAGAAAAAATATCTGGAACGGTTGCAACTATAGTGGTTTCTATTTTTCATTCTAGTATAGACTGCTCCGTGTACAAAGTAAACATTCATGGGAAAGTTTTTGTACACATATTGAAGTTGACAGTACAGATAAAACTGGGTACAGTTTATTCATACAGGCTACGGTTCCTGTCATTTTAAAGATCAAAGCCTACAGTCCCCGCAGAAAATTCCTTTTGTTTTGTTAGTTTTTCTCTCCTGTAGTGACCAGTGACAGTGAACCCTGTGAACAGAACCAACAGACCCACTTTCAGATGCTGGCCATCTACCTTTGATCAAGGAATTCTCTGGCAGAGGATTTTTCAAAGCTGCACTCTTTAGGAGTTCATTCCAGATTTTTGCTTTTCATCTCCCACTTACTTTTGTGCCGGTGTGACAATGTCTGTCTGAGATAAGGTGAGTGTAACAATCGATAAATCGATTTTTAATTGTTTCATAGCTTGTAATTGCTGTAAAAAGAGTAGTACTGTTTCACTGCTTATGATTTCTGTAAAAGAGTAGTGCTATGTCATGTAAAATTAATCCTCCCCCCCCCCCCCCCCCCCCCCCCAATCTGCTGCTTTCCATGTCGCTGGAACAGCAATTTCTGAAGACAATCAATCAGTTTGGCCGTCACAGCTTCACAGGAATTGTCTTTGGAATGATGTTGTGATGCAGTGAGAGTTTCTGCCTCTTGTATGTTAGCGAGTTTGGTGTTGACAGATGCATAGGGACTGTACTTAGAATGAAGCAGTCCATGCAGCTTGGCCATCTCCGCATCCATGCCTGTGTCAACGATTTTGATGTCGGCAGATTCATGGGGACTTTATTTGCTTGGAAGGGTCTTGTAATGCAGTGATGCGGCGGAAACTTTCACATCTAAGCACACTTCAAAGACTTTGCTGTTGGCAATTTAATGGAGAGTTCAACTTGAGGGATGTAGTCTCCATATCCATCTGATCTTGGATGTAGTCTCCATATCCATCTGATCTTGGCTATTGATGAGGACTGTTGCTGGAAGACCTGTGATATAATACCATTCTCTACTCCAGAGTTTAACCCATGACTGCTAGCACCATCAATGAGTGGTTAGTAGGCGGTGTGCTGTGTAGACTAAGTCTGAAAAGGCACCACTGAACACCACTGAAAACTATACATTTGCGTTCTTCATGGAAAGGGTTGAGGTGGAGCTTTTTGTTCTAACTTCTAAGTGACATTATTGTTTGATCTAAGTGGTCCAGCTGGTTCCAGTTTCACACAAGTTTTGCTATGCACTTCCCACACATTTGTCTTGCAGTAAAGATGGTGTTTCTTTTCTTTTTCAAATTCCTGACAGCTGTCTGCACACTGGAAAGGTGACCCACTGGACAATGTGCACAAGACATCATCTAAACAGTAAGATCCACAACATGATTCTCAATAATAATAGCATGCAATACCTTGTTTGCTTCATATCCACATCATGTTTGCTGCCATCTTTTGAAATTAAGACTAATGTTGTTTTCTCTCTCTCTCTCTCTCTCTCTCTCTCTCTGGGTGAGTGAGTGTGTGTGTGTGTGTGTGTGTGTGTGTGTGTGTGTGTGTGTGTGTGTGTGTGTGTGTGTGTGTGTGTGTGAGTGGGGGGAGTGAATGTGTCTGTTTGCACACATAAAAGGACTGAAGATCTTTGATGAGTATTTTAGTCTCTAAATGTCAGCTTCAAACTATGTGTATTTGGTCACACTATTTTTCTTCCTTCCTTCTTTTCTTTCTTTGTTTCTTTCCTTCTTTCTTTCGTTCTTTCTTTCTTTCTTTCTTTCTATCAATCGTCTTCCTCCTTTTTTTTTCAAGTTAGGAGTGGAGTGGGGGTAGTGGTGGTAAGGCTGTCTCATCTTCCATGGGTATTACTCATTGTAACTCGTTTCTTCTCACCCATACACAATGATCACTCCAAAGCTTACCCTGTCACAGACACAAAACTGCAATCCACAGTCCGGTTCAGGTTCTTCTACACATGTGAGAGAAAAGAACTGAATGGAAGGTCGCCTATGTATAACAAAGAGACTCTGTGTGTGTGTGTGTGTGTGTGTGTGTGTGTGTGTGTGTGTGTGTGTGTGTGTGTGTGTGTGTGTGTGTGTGCGCGCGCGTGAGTGCCTGTGCATGTGTGTGCGCGTGTGAGTGCTGTGCATGTGTGTGTGTGCGTGTGTGTGTGTGTGTGTGTGTGTGTGTGTGTGTGTGTGTGTGTGTGTGTGTGTGTGTGTGTGTGTGTGTTTGTGTGCACGTGCATGTGTGTGTGTATGTGTGTGTATGCGTGTGCATGTGTGTGTATGCGCGTGTGCCTGTGTGTGTGTATGTGCGTGTTCATGTGTGTGTGTGTGTGTGTGTGTATGCATGTGTGTGCGTGTGTTGACAATGAATTTGTGTGTAGTCATTGTGTCTGAATTGAATTCAGTGATTGTGTCTTGATTCATGAGCATGTTCACATCTAGGACTGACGGCAAAAGTGTTCACATAACTGTTCTAGTGTTAAAGTGTTAAACACTCAGGGTGAAAGTATCACTTAACCCTATCTGCTCCCCACCCAACCCTCAGGTCCAAAGCTGCTAGCCCACAACTCCTCCATTCCCAAACCTCTTCTTCCGTCCCCTCCATTCCCATAAATAAACTCAAAAATGAAAGTACAAAAATCCAAAAAGGAAGCAAAAGGAGCCATCACAATATAACTCTAAGCAAACGAGTGCAATATAAGAATCCCACCCCTCTCCTGCCTCGCCCTGCTTACAGTGAGCAAATGCCTGTGTCAACAATGCCCGAGCTCTGCTCTCTGCTAACTGTAACACAACTCTTGCCTATTGAGCAGATTCCTCGGGGCAACAGACTGGTTGATCAAGTTGTAAGAGGTGGCGCCATGCATCAACTGACACACTGAATGACAATGCGAGAGAGGTGGGTTGGAAAATAGGGTAGGTGACTGGGTGGGCGACACAGGCGAGGGGGAGAATGGGGCAATGGGGGAGTACGTGCTTTGGGAGGTGGGGGTAGGTATCTGTCAGACTGACCCTCGCATGGTTTGGGTGAAAGGTGGATGGGAAAGGGCTGTGAAGAGGGGGGAAAGGCATGAAGCAAAGGATTGGAGGGTTTACCTTGAGGATTACACAGGAGGTGGATGGGAAAGGGGGGAAAGGAAAGGCATGAAGCAAAGGACTGGAGGGTTTACCTTGAGGATTACACAGGAGGTGGATGGGAAAGGGCTGTGAAGAGGGGGGAAAGGCATGAAGCAAAGGATTGGAGGGTTTACCTTGAGGATTACACAGGGGGGAAGAAACAGCAGGAGAGAGAACAGCACAGAAAAAGAGAAAACTATGACACAGTTGACTGACAGGGTGGAACAGAAGTTAATGTTCAGGTTCTGATCTCTTCACCAAACACAAAATTTCTAAACTTTGTACATGGGTGTGTTGTGGAGTGGGCGTGGATGGGAAAGTGTGTGTGTGTGTGTGTGTGTGTGTGTGTGTGTGTGTGTGTGTGTGTGGTGTGTGTGTGTTTGCGTGTGTGTGTGTGTGTGTGTGTGTGTGTGTGTGTGTGTGTGTGTGTGTAGAGAGAGAGAGAGAGAGACAAAAGAACTGTCCTCTGTATGGGTGGGTGAGCTTAAGAATGTGGCTGTATGGGGGAAGGAGATGAGGAGGGAGGGTAGGTGGGTTGTGGGAGAGGGCAATACCTAAAATATGGGTGTGTATGCTGTGCGAGTGTGTGTGCTGTGTGTGTGTGTGTGTGTGTGTGTGTGTGTGTGTGTGTGTGTGTGTGTGTGTGTGTGTGTGTGAGCGTGCATGCAAGTGTGAGAGAGAGAAACTGTCTGTATGGGTGGGTGTGGTAAAGAGCATGGCTGTGTAGGAGAAGGGGATGGGCAGGCATGGAAGGAATGTTGTGAGAGCGAGTATAGGTAACACCTAAAATGGGCATGTGTTCTTGCTTCTGTGTGTGTGTGTGTGTGTGTGTGTGTGTGTGTGTGTGTGTGTGTGTGTGTGTGTGTGTGTGTGTGTCTGTGTGTGTGTGTGTGTGTGTGTGTGTGTGTATACGTGTGTGTGCGTATGTGTGGGTGTGTGGGGTTGAGAGAAAGAGAGAAAAAGAGGGAGTATAATTGGGTGAGTTTAGGGTATGTACATGTATGAATGCTTTCAGATTTACTTTACAGGAATGTATGCAAGTGTTTGTATGCAAATGCAACACAGTCACACACAAGTAGTTACACAGACACCTGCACCTGCACACGCATGCGCACGCACACACACGCGCGCACGCACGCACACACACACACACACACACACACTCACACACAAACACACACAGATCAACAAAGGTATTTTTCAATATCTACGCATAAACTAATGTGTCAAATCCACATGTACTGATCTATTCATAATCTACTACAACTGGTTTATATACACAGCATGCAAGCTCTATTAAACAAAAATAATGCTTCCACCAATTCAGTATGAATATCAGTGGGCTTGCATAAAGTCCAGTATGGGGTCCGATGGCACTGTACATTCAGGCTTCAACCCACTCCTGTAGCTGCTGAAAGTAGATGCCGATATATTGTCTGCATTCAGCAGGCACCACTGTTCACACAGCATACCCCGAGCTACTTCTGACATTCAATATTGCATCCTGGTATACAGGTCTAAACTACAGTTAGCTCATGTGCTGCTGTAGTATTTCTGGGAAAGGAAAGGGATATGGGAGGAGTGAATAGAGCTTTGTTGTCACACACAGGGTAAATGGTATGCACAAGAAAAAGATGAATTGGAAAAAAAAAAAAATGTGTGACCGGAGTTGTCTGACTGATCCTTATCATTCACTGTTAAAAATGCCTTTCTCTGTGCTCAAAAACCTGGTGGGATTTTTCTTCTTTCTTTTTGAAAGCTCCAAAGCTCACCTCCTACATGAACACCAAGCCAAGAGAATGGACTACAGAATAGTACAGTGTGAAGCGAAGGTAGACCTGGGTGAGAAAGGGGAATGGGGGGAGGAGGAGAGGTTGCGCACAAAAATGTTCCAACAAAACCCTTTTGGTGGTGACTGCATATGTTCAAGACAGGAATTTAATTTGTTGCTTTTGTTGCAACCACACCCAAGGCTTTAACACCAGCACTGCCATTCACACTAGGACCAGAAAGGAGCAACACCAACGCCAACTAAAGCAGAAAATGCACACCAATCTTGCATGGACAAACTGACATAATGCACAACTGATGTGCTAGGTCAGACAACTGAAGCAGAAAATGCACACCAATCTTGCATGGACAAACTAACATAATGCATGACTGATGTGCTAGGTCAGACAACTGAAGCAGGAAATGCACACCAATCTTGCATGGACAAACTAACATAATGCACGACTGATGTGCTAGGTCAGACAACTGAAGCAGAAAATGCACACCAATCTTGCATGGACAAACTAACATAATGCACGACTGATGTGCTAGGTCAGACAATAGCAACGCTGCATGCCTTCCATCCTCTCACATACCAAAGCTCTAGCTGTACTCGACCTGCAGATTCACAAGCCAAACTGGTGCCAAATTAACATCTTTGTTGGAAGGCTACTGATCATGAATTAATGTCTCTGTTGGCAGACATCCATCATTGTAGTAAAAGCCACCCAACAGTAAGCCACCATGAATAAATAACTCTTGTCAACAGACTCCTCACTACCAGAGTTACTGGCCATTAACCAATTCTGTCGGTGGACTCCCACAGTTGTCACAGTTGTCAGCCCAACTGGATATGAATTACCGGTATTGCCTCTGTCAATACACTCCAAATGTAATCCAAAATCTTAGCTTTATCATTAGCTTTATAATTATGACTATCATTATTACTTTTTCCATGACATCAGGTCATAGCTGTGCCATGACAAATGTTTGGGCGCTCTGGAATCTCCAATCTCTGCTGGAGAAAATGACGAATTCTGGCCAACAGAAGAAATAAGTTACTAATAATAACAAACAGATGGTACTCTACCAATGATAACAAAGAGAATATGAGTATCGTTTACTCAAATTTCTGCTGCTTCATCTTCAACCTACACCTCTTCAGTGGCATCTTTCTTAAACAGTTAATTCCAACACTAACATATATACCCTTGTAAAGACTTGTCATATTGCAGCCCCTGCACTGTTAATCCACAAGGAGCAATTAAGATCAGGTCACCATGAGGCACCTGGCCAGATGAGACACTGCACTGCTGCAGTCTCTTCACAGGTGATACATAGCGCCAGTTCTGATCCATTGTATGTAGGTCATTACTTACTATGCCTGCTACTGGGAATGATTGCAAACTAGCCGAGACAGCATGAACGAACATCCCTTTCCATACAGGGCTATAATGCCCATCCAATGACAGTCCCCAAGACTTTGCTGATGCTGACAACTTTCGACACAGGTTCTCCATAGGAATGGATATGGGGAGAAAAACTTCAAACTGAGGTTGCCACAACAGCAAAGCAAGAAGCGCTACAGAGTTTGAGGCTTTTTTCTTGTATAAAGATCAACAGATGAGGACGATGTTGTGGAGTTCCAGTTTAGACTTCATGATGGTGCTGTACTCTGTGCTTCCTTTAATATCCTGGAGTCAAACATGCTGAGGAATGCAGACATCTATATTGTTTGGTCTTGAAATCTGACCCACAATCAAACAGATGCATCCATCAAGTGAAGGAAGCCTGATTGTATTGTTTCACTCATCCAGTCAAGGCCACGTAGCACACTTGAACCCAGCCAGAGCCGAAATATCCTAAAACTTCATGACTGTCCGCTCCAATGGATTTGAATCCAAGACCTTCCAGCCCACAAACTGTGATGCTAATCACAAAACAACAGTGACTGATCACAGATGCATGTCGGTAAACTTATAAAAACAAGAGAAACTTACCAAGAATGACGAAAAAACTTTACCACTACCATCATCATCATCGCTGCAGTCATACACACGCACGCACAAGCATTCACACATGCACACACACACACACACACACACACACACACACACACACACACACACACACACACAACACCACTGTAAAGCAAAAAATGAATAAGCTATGGGTCAGTATAAAAAAAAACAAAAACAGGAGAACTTTACCAATACTGAAAAACGTGAGAGCTTTGTTCTCTAAATAATTCATTTACAAACATTAAAAAAATTTTACAACAATGACAAACAAGAGAAACTTACAAATTCAATATTGACAACCATACAAAATACTGACGGTTGAGAAATTTACCAAGACAATGACAATCCTGTGAGACTTACCAATGTTGACCAGGCGAACATTATCATCAGCCACAGCTTTTAGAGCCAAGGACACATTCTCCAGAGACTGGTGATGGTTCATGGGCTTTTTAATCACCTGCAGCAACATCAGCACCAGTTGTTATCTTGCCTTTCTTAACAACAGCATTAGTCATTACCTAATATTGTATCAAGTCGTTGCCTTCATCAACACCTGCATCACTAATTCAAGACCTAACCTTCTTCAGCATTGGCATCCTTTCGCATCTGGATCCTGACTGTCAAAGAAATATCCAAAGTGTCCCACAGATTTTCTGTGGGGCAGCACATGTTTTACACAGTGTCTCTTTCACATTAAACACGATTGCTGGTATATGCTTCATGTTTGTGCACTATGTGTGTGTGTGTGTGTGTGTGTGTGTGTGTGTGTGTGTGTGTGTGTGTGTGTGTGTGCATGCATGTGTGTATGTGTGTGTGTGTGTGTGTGTGTGTGTGTGTGTGTGTGTGTATGTGTGTGTATGTATGCATGTGTGCATGTGTGTGTGTGTGTGTGGGGGGGGGGGGGGTATGTGTGTGTGGTGTTATGTGTGTGTGTGTGTGTGTGTGTGGTGTGTGTGTGTGTGTGTGTTTGTGTGTGTGTGTGTACATGTGTGTGTGTGCGTGCATGTGTGTGCATGCATGTGTGGTGTGTGTGTGTGTGTGTGTGTGTGTGTGTGTGTGTGTGTGTGTGTGTGTGTGTTGTGTGTGTGTGTATGTATGTGTGTGTGTGTGTGTGGTGGTGGTGGTGGTGGTGTGGTGGTGGTGGTGGTGGTGGTGGTGGTGTGTGTGTGTGTGTGTGTGTGTGTGTGTGTGTGTGTGTGTGTGTGTGTGTGTGTGTGTGTTTGTAAGCGTGTTTGTGTGAGCAAGTGTGTGTGTGTGTGTGTGTGTGTGTGATGTGTGTGTGTGGTGTGTGGTGTGGTGCGCACTGTGTGTGTGTGTGTGTGTGTGTGTTTTGTGAAAATGTACACACATATACCTGAGTATGTCCTAACTTCATATTGCATACAATTCATCACTTGAAGTGCAAATACTATCTGATCATAAAGCCCTGTACTTTTGCAAGTAATCTTTGCCATCAATTGTGCACAGAATACTAGTAAACTGTGTTGTTTTCATGCTGTACTTATACATGTACATGTCTCAGTAGAGCATTTGATATTTTTATTGAACAGGCGAGCTACATTTGCTTGTTTTCACACAATCTGGATAAAGTCCAGCATTTTGTTATTTTGTCCCTAATCCCTTTATGTTTGTGCACATGTACAGGGTACATTCCTACTATTGCTAAGAAGGCAAAGTATGACTATGGCATGTGAATATTTTGATACATTTTTCCTCTGCTTTCATTAAAACAATATGTACATCAAGTAAGGTTCACATACTTACACTCTCAAGGTCAGTGTGTGTGTGTATACATGTGTGTGTGTGTGTGGGGGGGGGGGGGGGGGGGCGCATTTTTGATCTAGTGGACCTCAGCATGCTAGATTTTGAATTATAACTGGAGTATGATTGCACACTGGGCAGTATCCGATACTGACTTCCATAAAAAACGCGAAAGCAAAACAAGCTGAAGGTTAGGGGCGAATTTTATTGGTCACAATTGTACAGAGTGGAAGCGAGAATTCAATGTGATTTGATTCATTACACCAGTAATGTGTGAAAATGTCATCAGGAATATGTCTTTGTGTGGAAAATCCAAGGTCACGTGACAAGCCAGCTTGAAGTCCTAATACCGTGTGTGGCCACCATTTGCATGGACAACTGCTTGACACCTGTGGCTCATTGAGTGGACCAGGTGGTTGATGCGTCCCTTGGCACACCAGCCCACACATGGACGATGGCCTGGTGAAGTTGAGCCGCTGTTGCTGGTCGTGGACGCAGGAGGTCCAACCGTCTGCCAAGTTCATCCCAAAAATGTTCTATTGGGTTTAAATCGGGACTGAAGGCTGGCCAGGGCAGCACATTGACGTTGTTATGCTGAAGAAATTGCTGGGTGGCCCTGGCTGTGTGTGGTCTTGCATTGTCCTGTTGGAATGTCCAGTTTGGGTGTTGCGCAAAAAAAGGAACGACATGGGGTCTGAGCACCTGGTGGGTGTAGCGCTGTGCATTGACACCCTGTCCGCGACCAGGACCAATGTTCTGAAAGATGACTGGTCCTATGGCGTGGTTAATGCCAATTGCACCCCATATCATAACGTTCGGGCCTCCCCAGGGGTTCCACTCTACCACACAGGAGTCAGCATAGCGTTCACCAGGTCGACGCCATATTCTGACACGACCGTCAGCCATGTCAATACAAAAACGGCTCTCATCTGAGAACAGTATGCGTCCCCACTGCTGCCTACGCCAGTTGATTCGGGCTTGTGCCCACTGCAGCCTGTCCTGCCGGTGTCTTGGTGTCAGTACCGGACCTCTGTGAGGACGCCTACATGCCAGCCAGTTCTCCTGAAGACGCCGCCACACAGTGTTGAGGCTGATTCGTTGCTGGAGATTCCCAGGCACCTGTCGAGCAGTGTTAGCGGCTGTTTGCCGCCTGTCCCGCAGATGGGTTCAAACAAAATGGCGATCCTCTCTTGGTGTGGTGACCCGAGGACGGCCTGGCCGGGGACGATCATCAGTGGTACCAGTGATTCGCATGCGGTGCTGCAGACGATAGATGGTTGAGATGTGGACGTTAAAGATGTTGGCGACCTGCCTGGCATCCACACCAGCCTCCAGATGGCCTAGGGCACGATTGCGTTCCTCTGCTTGTAGTCTTGGCATCTCTGTAGCGCTCAGACGGCAAGTCGTCATCTGAACCTTGTAGCGCGGCTTTATAAAGGCTGCATGCCTGCGTACTTGTCGCTGGTTAACTTTGCTCTGCATGGTGTGCACGTGCCTCACATGCAGCAACCAGTTTGCCATTTTTGTTGACCCTCCAATGCCGGGAATGATGTGTTGCTCACACAATTTTTTCACTGCACGTGAGTCTTGGACCCAAACAACTTGCCACAATGGTTCAATATTGTATATTCACCCCTTTTTCAGCCCTGATGTGGCCCTTTGCGCTCGGCTGGGCTATAAGCAACATTATCTTATCTTACCCCTTTTCACCCGAAAAATAGCCTTTCAATTTTTCGCGTTTTTTATGGAAGTCAGTATACATGGATATATCTTTGTACACAAGGATATCTTTAGATCAATTTGAATCTCTGTTTAGTCAACTAACATCATTAGTACTACAGCAGTCTGGAAGAATATCTTGCAGGATCTCTTTTGGTTGCATTCTATGCTATTGTAAGGAGTATTTTGACGAGCTCACGACGTTTTGAAATATTTCACATGCTGTTCACCTAATTGTAAGTGTTTGACCAGTCAATGAAAATCAGTAAACAAGATAAATCTTGTTTTAACATACCACTACATTTGTCAAACTTCTCTCTCTCTCTCTCTCTCTCTCTCTCTCTCTCTCTCTCTCTCTCTCTCTCTTTCTCCCCTCCCTCACACACATACACACACAATCTACCAATAAACACACACACACACACACACACACACACACACACACACAATCTACCAACACACACACAATCTACCAACACACACACACACACACACACACACACACACACACACACACACATGTGCACACACATGCACATACACTTAAAATTATACAAGTATGCACAGAATGCATGTGACGGAGAGGCTTGAATTAAGATATTCACTTTTCATGAATTTCTTGATCCCTTGTTCAGCTTTACCCCACGGCTTCTCCTCTCCATTGTCCCCCCCCACCCCCAACCCACCCCCATCACCACCACCCCGTCACATATGCAAATGATAGGTTGAAAACATTGGTGGTCCTATCTTTCAGCAATGATAGATGTAATCATAATTTTGCTTTGTTATTTGGATTTGAAAATACCCTTTGCATTTAAAAGTTCCATATCAGAAAATGTGGTAATGCTACTAACAGTGTACAAAACCGCATTTTAACTTACTGAATAATGTCATATTGTTTAAAACATGTATTTATGTTAAGAACATCAGCTTCATTGTATAGGGAAGCAGCATTTGTTACCCCCCCTCCCCCTTCATCCGACCTTTGGGTTGGATCCTATCTCCATCCTCTAAAAAACAAAAAACAAAACAATCACAAAAAAGGGGTCCGTCGCACACTCACAGACAACACACGCGCGCGCGCACACACACACACGCGCGAAATAGCAGTCTTACCTTGCCGATCTTTCTGTGCTGAAGCGCTTCAATGAGTGCACACAACTTCACACATCGTCAAAGTCAACTTCAAAATCATCCACAACATAACCTGAGCTTTGGAGCTGAAGATTTACCCAGTTCATAAAGGTGTTCTTCTGGATCAAAATCCATTTGTCGGTGTCTCCACCTCGAACGGATAATCCTCTCCCTTCACGCGAACGGCTTGGTTCGCAAGGAACTCGTCGTTGGACATGTTGCTGCACTAATTTTTCACTTTTCTTTCTCAACAGTGAAAACAGTCAAGTTTCAGTGTAAAGCTGACTTCCAACAACTCGATGAATCTACTCAAATCAGATCACCGGCATGAAGTTTGGGGCGTTTCCTTTCCCCAGTGGCCCTGTGCTGTGCTTTCTCTTGAACACACACACCACACACACCTCTGGGAATCCGCTTATACCATAGGACCGTCACTCAAACCAGGTACCCAAGGCGCGCCGGAGCGTGACAATAAATTGTCGTCTGCTCATTGCTTGAACTGGGGGAAGTTGTCTCCCTCCTTAGAATTCGACGCACTAAAACTTTATAACTTGTGTTTGAAGGAGTGGGGACAGGTGGTATTTGAATTACTAAAAGCTGTTTTAAAAACTGTTATTCCTTTGAGAAATTGTCTTCATATGTTTGTGTCCTGTCTCTTTACTCATACCAGTTGTTTCCACCAAACTTTGACCTCAGGTTGTACATATTCATGACACTTGACGGCTGAACAAAACCGGTTTGGTGTCTTCTGCTATTCTATATTTAACATCGGCGTGCTTCAATTCGTTTACACGTGGTTTTGTTTCCCACTTCTTATCAACTCGGGCAACTGAAGGGTGGGGCGCAGTAGCACAGAGACCGATTAGAAAGTGGGAAGGAGAGAGAGGGGAGTCCTCTCTCTCTCTCTCTCCTGTGATTATTTGTGAGAATGGGTATTCAGAAGATGAAACATTAATCATGATGATGATGATAGTAGTAGTAGCAGCAGCAACAACAACATGGTGGTGGTAGAGGTAGTAGTAGCAGTGGTGGTAGTAGTAGGTAGTAGTACTAGTAGTAATATAAGTGAAATGAAAAGAGTAGTGATGAATATTATACTAGCTGGGATGAAAATGATGATGATGATCATACTACTACTACTACTACTACCACTGCTACTACCACTACGACCACCACCATCACCACCACTACCATACTGCCACCGCTACTTCAACGTCTATTACTACAACTGTCTCTGCCATTGCTGTTGCTGCTGCTACTGCTGCTGCTGCTGCTGCTACTACTACTACTACTACTACTACTACTACCTAAGGAAAAGAAGCGAAGATAATAAAGATTTTTTTAAAAGCATATTACATAAAAATAGTAGTAAGGAAAAAAAAACTGAACGAAAGAATGAAATAAAAAGATGCAGGAAAAAAAGATACAGAAAGACATACACAATCAGCCAATGAATGGGCGAATAGACGTATCATGACTCTTCACAACGCGCGCGCGCAAGCGCACACACACACACCACACACACGAGCGCGCGCGCGCGCGGCGCCTCCTCCACCTTCCTGCCACCACCAAGCCCATCACACACGACTGCACGGCCTATATACGTGCGTAGACAACAACTCCTTTCTTATTTCACACCTACCTCACGGGCAAAGTTCATAAATCCGTGAGGCACCCAATATGTGTTTCTTTCATGGCGTACCACCAACGCGTCATCCGTGTTAAAGTAAAATTAAATTACAGATAAATCAATAGATTACTGATAAATCAAATGAGTTGTTTGTACACGCAAGCAACACACACACACACACACACACACACACACACACACACACACACACACACACACACACACATCACACTCACACACACACACACACACACACACACACACACACACTTGCATCAATGGACACTCCACATTTCTCACTTGCATTTCTTTATTAGTGCACACTTATCATTGCACATGCCCTGTTTGCAGTAAGTAAAAGAGGGAATCGCAACATTCAAAGTGTATTTAAGCTGACGTGTGTTTAGCCATTTTCATCCACAGTTGGAAATGCCCAGGATAAAGAGTCGTCGCAATGTTGATGATGAATAATTCGTATATTTGTTTGGCCAGTGATGTTTCTTGCTTTTCCTTTCTATGGCATGGCAGTTTCAATCTTGTTTTTTGAGGCGATTCTTTAAGTTTCTTACCATATCAGATTAGCAAAGCTGTAATCCAGTTCTAATCGTTGCCTAACAGACGCAGATGAATTATGAAAAAGAAGAAAACATTAGAGAACATTATGGAACATTAGAGAACCCAGAGCAACAATGAAAACATTGGATACATGATAGAAAAAAACAACAACAACAAAAGCGTTTTGGTAGGCCTAATTGTGCACAGTGATAGGGACACCAACAACAAGCAATCGTCATCGATGGAGCAAAGTGAAGGTTCATCACAGTGGATTCATGTGTTCTTCAAGGCTCTGTTCTTGGTCCAGCCTTGTTCCTCCTCTGCATAAATGATTTCCCCCACCAGACTGAACGCAGAGCGAAGCTTTTTGCCGATGGCACTATTTGGCAGTGCCCTGTCCCATCTCAAAGACCAGACCATGCTGCATAAAGTTCTCCAGAAGCTGGAAGCATGGGAAGACAGATGGGACACGAGCTTCCATCCGGGCAAGTGTCAAGTCCTGAGAGCGGTCAGGCGGAAGAAGATGTGCAACAGAACGTACGTTCTTCATGGTCAACCACTTCAGGTCAGCACCACCAAAATATCGGCATAATCCTTTCAGGAGACATGTCTTGAGCCCCATAACCAAACCATTACCAACAGATTAAGCAGTCCCTTTGATTTTTCTCTGTAAAAAAAAAAAAAAAAAACACGCAAAAAAGAATGAAGGACAGGGCTCTTAGTGCGTTTGTCAGGCCAGTACTAGAGTATGCTTGCTCCGTTTTGGATCCTCATAATGACAAGTATACGAAGAGCTTTGAGGGTGTACGTTCCGTCCCCAGATCATATTATATTGGGTATTTATATAGCGCCTATCCTCGGCCACAGACCAAGCTCTAAGCGCTTTACAATAAACACACTACCTCACTCACTCAACGGGCTGCCTACCCAGGTAGAGCCGGTGTTACGGAGAATATTGACTCCGTAGAAAATTTTCTCCGGAGAAAAATGAACCGTTCAGTTTTCTACAGGTTTTGGAGTCAATATTCTACGGAGAAGAATATTATTGACTCCTTCTGCAGAATATTGACTCCCATGGTTACGGAGAATATTGACTCCCGTAGAAAAATGACTCCTGTGTCAATTTTAGTTGCTACTATGTTTGATTTGTAAGTATATATACGTATGTTGATAATTATTCATCCATCCCAATATTCTTCTTATAAAACACACCGGTTAATTAATTTGCAGATTGTTTCAGTCGATGAATTTCAAAATTATCTATTATTATTAACATTAGTAGTAGTAGTATGTCATTATAATTGTCTGTCAGTGTGAATGCACATGTTGACGTGAGCGTGCATGTTGGTTAGCACACGGCGCTTTGGGCTAAATTCATTTGGAACTGCGCCTGTCAACATCATCATCATCATCATCATCATCACTTTTGTTGTTGGTGTGGATTTTTGTTTGTTTGTTTGTTTTCCTTGCTGACGCTGCTGCTTTTTCTACAACTATCACTGTTTTATGCAGATTGTTGTTTATGATATTAAGTAGAAACGAATAGATAATGACCACTATTGCGGTCTCTGGTCAAAGTCCTGTCATTGCAAGTTGCAAGGAGCTTCGTTTGTCGGCTAAACGACATCCGTTTTCAGACTGTGAAGTTACGAGAAAAGCGCATAAAGACTGGAACATGTCGCAGGACTTCTAACACGCCGACAGTCTGAGTCAGTCTATGCTCAAGTCAAAAAGTTCAGCAACCGAGCTCTGAAAACAAGGAATCAAAGAATTTTTATGTAGTAATCAATACGATTTCTCAGACTATGTTTTACACGAAATGACAGTTCTTTAAATGTTACAAGGGTGTGCTTTTGAGGAAAAGTTATCAACTTGGCAGTAAACTTTCATTACTGAACCTTGCATGTGTTTTGAAAAATATGCCTATCTGAAATAAACTTGCAAAACTATCTGGCTCTGGTAGCATGCAGGATGGGTACAGTCATGTTGGTTGATCTCCGCATCAGCAGGTCTCCCGTATAATTATTTTGACAGTTTTGCAGCATGCAGGATGATGCAAGTCGATAGATCTCCACTATAAAATATGCTTGAAAGGATCCTGGGTTATGACTGACTATGGTCTGAACTTATGTCCAATTTTGGAGACCATATCAGCATCCCTACTCACACACAGAGACATACAAGCATACTTACCTTAAATACATAAGAACAAGCAAGCCAAAACATGAAATAAATAAAGTTTAAAAAGTAAAAATCAATCAAACCAGACAAACCCTGCAGAAACTGTGCATTTACAAACTCAGTAATAAAGTAAGTTTATACATAGATCTATTGACATGGAGACCTATATTGCTGTGCAGATCTACTAATGCGTGATCTACCAAACAATCCAGTCAGTGTGCTACGCAAATGCAACGAGGGGTTCATTATAATCTGGCCTGAGTATAAATTGAACAGTTCGAATGATGAATTAAACAAAACAGCTGCGTTTGAAGGCAGAGAAGCTGTCTCTATAAGAAACTGTAAATGAAATGAGGCAGGGAACAGTAAACAATAAACAGTAAACAAGTGGGGTAACTTTTGCTCCCATAAGAAGCAGGCAATACAAATATATCTGCCTTCAAAAGGGATTACGATGGTTCCCTTATGCAGCTAGTGAAGAGTTTTCATATCTGTAATATATTTTCTTAATTTCATGTTCCCAGTTTCTCCCTCTTCAACCCCCCCCCCTCCCACCCCCTCCCTCCTTAAGTCCAAATCTTTGACAAGTCATTATTATGAAGACAGTTCAGTTGTTGGCCTGCGCTTGTTTTTCCCCCACTATTAGATTGTTCGTCTTTGTATTTGTCTGACTTTATTCAAGTTTAAAAGGCTGTGCCAGTCTTGAATAAAAGTTACTCTGTGTTAGGTTTTCTTATGGAGCAAAAGTTACCCCACTTGTTTACTGTCTCTATAAGGGTTGATGATAATTTAATATACCCAAGCAAACAAGTTAAGTTTCTCGGTGTAATCTTCCACCATAAACTTTTTTGGAGTAAACATATCATCCGTTTGATAGAAACACGACCTTCCGAAATGCTTGATTTGTGTGCGGATCTCGGAATCGTCTCTGCACCTGTCGTTCTTTCCCGTGTCAAAACCAGCGACAATCTTGTCTATAGCTTGCTCCAGACTTGTGTCGATGTCCGACGGGTGATTTCTGGGCCCCTGCTGTTACACTTCGAGAGATCGGAATGCAAACAAAGAAGCGTATCCTGAATATGCGACGTGTCATCATCATCTCGAGTCGGCTTGATGTGTTCCTCCTGTGCTGTGTACTGTGTTAATCCAATTCGGTGTCAGACACGGCCAGTTCATTCGCGACACAAGTGGTACCGAGACCAGCACCAACCTGTTCATGTCATCTGTTCTGCTGCTTCAATCTCTCTTGATCCCGTCGCACCTGGCTGGGGGCTTCTTCCTGTAGTAATGAACTTTGCGTTCTCCGGTTCAGCACAGGATCCGCCATTGTTGTTGACACTGTGTGTACGAGTGCTCGAGAATGATGTGTGTGTGTGCGTGCGCGCGCGCCCGCGCGTGTGTGTGTGTGTGTGTGTGCGTGCGGGTGTGTGTGCGCGTGTGTGTGTATGTCTCTGTGTGTGAGTGTGTAAGTTTGAGTGTATGTGAGGTATGGGTGTGCTCGTATTGAGATTTGAGTATTTATGTATGTGCGTGTGTATGTGAGTGTGTGTGTGTGCGCGTGCGCACGTGCGTGCGTATGTGTGTATATGTGCGTGTGTGTGTGTGCGCGCGCGCGCACGCGTGTGTGTGTATGTGTGCGCGCGCGTATTTTTGTGTGTTAATTATGCTTCTTTGCTTTGAATGAAAAACGTTGATATTCTGTTCATAATGTTTTCTTAAATGTCAGTACAACCTTGAGTTAATCTGACAATAAATTGGTTTCAGTCAGTCAGTCAGAATTATTGGCAGAATAAATTTCCGACAATGGTCTCTCGGGTTCAGTTTGAGATTGGTCTCTGAACGACATGGATGTTGCCAAGACAGATGAACTGAAGAAGTACATCAGAGAAAAGATCACACCAGACAGAATTTAAAAGAGTTCTGACACGACAAAAAGAAATTTTCGAAGAGACAGCAAGAAGTTCTTTCTTTCTGAGAGCAATGATCTGTTTTACCAGAATCGACAAGGCGACATTCTGCGAGTTCTTTCCATAGAAGACAGGGACGAAGCGCTACTCAGTGCCCACGTCCATCAACACGGCGGCCACCTGGTGTGAACAAGACATAAGTACAATGATCATCCATTTCTATTTTATCGGCGTGTTGATGTCTTTGCTATCTATTCCCTCCTCCCTGCCCCTCCCCACACCCTCCCCCTCCCACCGACCCACCCTTTTTTTTCAACAATAGTACTTTACAAGTAGACCCTGCATAATAATAATACTCTGCTAAACAACGCAGCCCTTACCAAAGGCAAAAAACCATTGTTTGTTTCTGGTAACATGGCTGAAAAAATTGGGTGGGTCAGATTAAAAAAAAAAAAAGTTGTTTAAAGTTTTTTTTTTTCCTTTTTTTCCCCCCCAGCACAGAAACGATAAACTCTTACATCTGCTGGAAGAAAACGGTTTGTCTCAAGAAGGAGAAAGACGACTCAAATTGTGTTTGCAATCCTGGCGTACACTTGCAGCTAAAATAAAAGTATGTCACTGCCAGCGCCAATTTATTGTAGTTTCCAAAAGCATGGTACTTAGGTCTTCCACAAAATCGACTTTCGATATAAGCTTGAGTGCTGTGTGTGTGTGTGTGGTGTGGTGTTAGGAGAATTAAAGAAAAAGTCTAGGGTCAGCAGCGAAAATTAGGTGGGGTCGTGTGACCAGAGACAAACAACTTTTTTCTTTGGACAAAGCTCTTTGCTCTTTCTGACACGCGTTTTTGCGCTAGCTTACATGTGTTGTAAAGTTAAACTGTTGAAAAACCCACAAAGTCTATAAACAGCAAAACTGGCACAGATTTCAAACACCATAATTCTGAGAGTTTTCGAGCCACAACATCTTTGTTTGCTACTTACAAACAACGTCACGAAAGTAAAGTGAAGTCATGCTAACAAGACAGAAGGCCCAGACAGTTCACCAACTGTGCGCGGCACTTGTTCTTTGCACCACCACTCTGAAAAGACGCCAAAATCTGTTCGTCGTGACCTTTTGACCATTAGCACGGCTAGAGTTGCTTTAATGAGTTAATCCTAATATTTTACAACGCGCGCGCGTGCGCGCGCCACACACACACACACACACACACACACACACACACACACACACACACACACACACATTAAAAAATTTTTTTTTGTATGAAAGGCCAAATAAAGCCAGGAAACTTTCTCACCTGCTTTTTATTAGACAGTGGATGTAGTCTTGAAGTCCAAACCAAATTGAAAATCCACAGCAACCTCTGTCTCTTTAGCTAGTTGTCTGTCTATCTCTCTGTCTGTACGAATTTTGGATGTAGGAATCGGCCAAGACAAAGATGAATCTTGTACGAGACCAACAACACAATCCACTGTTATTACTGCTGCTGGTGCTGCTACGCAGACCCGCACGCAACGCACATGCAATGTGCACGCCAGCACACATGCACACTTACGCATACAGACACACACGGCTGCAAATTCATGTTTCGCGCGCGCGCGCGCGCGCGCGCGCACACACCACACACACACACACACACACAACACACACACACACACACACACACACACACACACACACACACACACCGTATCATAAAACACAAAAGTTCATGTACGTCGACGCGACCACATCAACCAGGCTGCGGCACACGTACATTACACTGTCACAATACATTCTAGCCAACGAGATCCCAATTCACAGATACACAACCATTCCATCTTTGTCAATAGCAATATTATTTCCAGCAACAAGTCAGTCAGACGAATGAAACATTACAGAACGACACTGATTAAACATGACCAAGACTTCTAGCCAAATCCAAAAAATCTACCATTGGCTACATTTTACACTTGACATCAAAACTACGCCTGATAATAATTAATCAATCAATAATTAAATAACGAAATAATTCTCTAAAAATGAAGCTCTGGGTCCGATTGGGTATTTTTCTGGGTCCAGGTAATCTTAGGCATATGTACTGCTCAAGGAACAGCCTGCTTGATATGTGATTTAAAGCAACAGCATTATCACTTGGAAGGAAACCATCTAAAAGAGCTGTTCAGCTGCATGACTATCTTCACACACACACACACACACACACACACACACACACACACACACACACACACACACACACACACAATTGCAATTATAAAAGCCGCTTTACACGCCAGCACATGCCCATACGCGCAATTTAACATGGCCAGAGTGATCTGACCTTTCACTCACAGACTTTATTTTTCTTGTGAGGTTTATGGTTGTGAAATACGACGAACCAACCAAGTTTCCTTTAGATCCGTTTTTATAAATCCCAAGAAACAGCTGTGAAGAAAAATTAACGTGGCCATTGCTACCTTGATCTTTGAGTCACAACCCCCCCTTTTTTCTTTTTTGGGTCTTTTTGTAAAGGTGATAATTGTGGATAGCAACTAACCCACCAACTTTCGTTGAGATCTGTCCAATAGTTCCCGAAAAATCCCCGACAAACAGCTACGAAGGAAAATTAACGTGACCAGTGACTTTACACCTTTGACCCATAGACCTAATCTTTCTTGTGAGCGTGACGAATGTGAAACATGTACAAGCAATCCATCAAGTTAATTCAAGATCCATCCAGCAGTTTACGAAAAACAGTTGTTGTTTTTTTGTTTTGTTTTTGTTTTGTTTTTTGCGTACTGTCATACAAAACTGTGACAGACAAACGGAGCTGAAAACTTACCAGAGTTTGCAAACTGCAACAAAATTGACACAGGAGTCATTTTTCTACGGGAGTCAATATTCTCCGTAACCATGGGAGTCAATATTCTACAGAAGGAGTCAATATTCTCCGTAGAATATTGACTCCAAAACCTGTAGAAAACTGAACGGTTCATTTGTCTCCGGAGAAAAAAGAACCGGGGAGTCAATTTTCTACGGAGTCAATATTCTCCGTAACACCGGCCGAAGAGCAGCCTCAGCCTACTGGCGCTCATTCAGTCGTTTCCCGTACCATTCAAATATCAGTCACTCATTTTCATTTATCTCATTTATTCTTCCAGTTTCTCACATAGGATGCATGCGATGTTTATACGTATCCTCCATTTCCACCGGTACACGATGGCACACGAAAACAGTAAGTGACATTTTTTGTGGCTTGGTAAGAAATACCAGGCGGCTAACTTCCATCTACATCAATTTTGCCAGGGCAGCGGGGACCCCCCCCCCCCCCCCCCCCCCCCCCCCCCCCTGCCTTTTTTGATTTTCAACTGCCGTGGGTTCTTTAACGTGTGCAGGGGGCCACGAAGGCACACGGGTCCGACTCGCTTATAGTCCCCATCCGATGGACTTGACGTTCAGTTCGATTTGTCATTCAAACTGGGAAAGAAAGGGCGAGAAAGGCAGGGCTCGAACCCACGCACTTCTCACACGTTGGATTGGCGGGCGAATCCAAGCAGACACAGAACCCGCCGTACTAACTCTCAGCACTGCAGAGCAGACCACCGGATTGAAATTAATTCTCTCTCTCTCTCTCTCTCTCTCTCTCTCTCTCTGTGTGTTTTCCCCCAAAATGTTGTGGGCGGGCGGATCTCCATCCTTTGTGAGGTCATTGCAACATCACATTAAAAAGAAAGAAAGAAAACAAACAAATATTGTCTTTTTTCTTTTTTTTTCTCTTCATTTTCCCTTCATTTTTCTTTTTTGCTGAGCGCAGCACATGTTTCAAGACTATGTCTGGGACTGTGCAAGGGCTCCATTCACACGGGCCTGACCAACGTGTAGCCTGCCAGCAGCTTCACATGTAGGGCAATTTCTCCCAGAAGCCTTTCTCTGTCTTAGGCTTTTTTTTTTCTTTTTGTTGTTGTTGGTTTGTTTGTTTGGTTGGTTGGTTGTTGTTGCCTTTTTTGGTTTATTTTTTGTTTTTGTCTTTTTGCTCATTTTATTTGTTTTCTATCCCTTTTCGACCCCTCATGTGTGAAGCCATCTTTATCATGCTGAAGGTAAACTGAAATAAACTGAGGGAAAACAAATATTGACTCGCATTTTTAGAAACCACGCATGTGCTTTATAACAGTGCGAGAATAAGACCAAAATATTTCTCGCTAAAACCATGGAATTATCTACATTGAGCAGGCTAAAGGCTGAAAATGCCTAATATGCCACTAATATATGATATGATATGAAAACTCAGATGGACTCGCCAAAAAGCGTACAGAGATTCACATATTTTAAAGGATTTGGTTGTTTCTAAACCTTTTATTTCTTTTTACATTTTAATTCATTTCAGAAAGCATTCTTCGCGATCATCACACATGCGCCGCTCCTCCCATCCAATCCCTCCCTCTCTCTCCGTGGCCCAAAAGGAGAGACAACTTCTTATGCAGGACAGAGTTATCCTCCCATCTCGGAAGTAGTATCATACCAAGACTTCCGTTCGCGCACGTTGTTCTGACGATCTGATATGGACGATGGTGCTTGTGGTTAGTTTGGGAAACGCCACATTTATGTTGATCTCTGTCGGCTTCATTGATTTTTTTAAATCTCTTCATTGAATCATACGGTAGAGAAGAACCATGATGGCGGATGACAGCTCGCTTCCCTTCGAATTTCCGACGCCTTCCTTTTCCTTTGGAGCCTGCGTCAACTGCACCCGCAAAGATGAGGTGAAATGTCATGTCTACTTTCTGAATTGAATTCGGCTCCTTCCACGATGTATTTTTTTCGACTAGTCCGTCACCTTTCTCGATTTTGTTTCGAGTTTCGGCGTTCAGTGTTTTGCATTTGTCAGAAGAAGCTGTTGTAGAGACTTACAGGATACTAATCTAATATGGAATTAAAAAATTCAAGGTGCTGCAATTCATATTCGTAAATAATGTGTTTCTAAGTATTATTGGACAGTGAATTAAATATGCTTTCATTTTTGCATTTAAACTGCTAAGTAATACAATGTTCTTTAATCTTATCGCTTATTTATATTACCTGTATTTTATAAGTGTGTGTGAGTTATATTGTGATTGTCGCTTATTATCCATGAGTTATATCCCTTGAATATTTTTCAACATTGCTCGTCTGTCTCACTACCTTTGTCGTACTCATAAGGGCCAGATGGTTGAGAGAAAAAAACATACCACCTTGCTTATCTGTTGCCCATTCAAATAAAGATTGTCCATCAATCAAATCAATCTTGAATCCCTTCAGTTCCTAGTCACAAGTAATAATCCTTACTCTTTTTTCTTTCTTTAAATAAGAACTGTCAGAAAGAAAGCAACTTTAACAGAAGTAAATTAGAAACAAAGGTCACTTGTGCTCTTGGGAGAATGTGAGAAACAGTTGACTGTGAATGTTGCAGAGAAAGAAGTTCAGCAAGTTAGGGCTGTGCTTCATCCTTAAGTCCTTATATCCTGAAAGGCTGGTCTCCATTCATTTAGAAAACCTTTCTACTCTGATCTCGTCACAAGTTTCTCCAGCAGTGTCCGTCAAGCACAGTATGTTACCAGCCAAGCTCTTTAGTTGATCTTCCAAGTTTCCTTGTACATCATGGCGGCTGCAACTTAGTCATGCTGCCCGTGCTTCAGCTTGTGGTGAGTGAGCATTTTGAGGATCCTGCGGTCCACACGAATGCCATGTCATGCCCATCACTGCTGACTCTTGATGAGTAGACACTCCATGTTTGGAAGGTCACAGTTTCGCAGAACCAGGAGGTTGGACACTTTGTCTTTCCACACATTGCAGATCTTGTGCAAGAAATGCTGGTGGACCTCTGTCAGTCGTCGGTTGGTTGGATGTCACATGTCAGAAGGTGACCAAGGTCTGACAGTAGGACAGCAAAGCACTGAGGACAAGTGCTGTGTATGCGGCAGTTTGGTTGAGAGTTTGATGAACATGTCTTCTAACACACCAGTACACACACTGTTACACCTTCTCACCTTTAGGTAAACCACAACCCTCCTTTTCCCCTCTCTTTTACCACCACCAACCCCTCTCCCCCTCCCCCCCCTTTTTTTTTTCAAGTAACTGTTCAACGATCCCTTTCTCTTTGTAAATAATGCTCACCTTTTTCTTCTTTGCCTTTTCCTTTTTGTTTCTTCTTGATTTCTTCGCACTGATTTTAGTGTTACCTCTGTCTTGGTTTTGCTGTCTTCTCTTCTTCATTCTTTACTTTTCTCCCATGAAGAAGGGCGTAGGGCCTGAAACGTGATAAAAATCTCACCCAAAGGACCAGCTACCATATTCTGGTCAATTTGACCCTTTTTCTTCCTATCTTAATCTACTAACAGTTTCCTTTTTGTGTGTGAGCCTGCTGAAGGCAGCGCTGGCCTTTGCAATGTGCAGTGTCACCTCTGCATCCAGATATCATGTAGCTGCTCACAGTTGCTGCCAAGATTGCAGAACTCATGCTTAATTGTAATTAATAGCGAACTGCCAAGAAAACATAGACAAACGAGTCACAAAACATGACGCGTTTTGACCTCTTAGGTCTTCTTCAAGCAAGATAACAAAACACTCAGGACAACAAAAATGAACGAGCAGTCACTTATCTTCATTCACTTCAGTACAAGATGGGCGTTATACATGCTTAATGATGATCTCTGCATCTTTCATGACAACCTGTGGTGGAGCTGGAACGCTGGGATAGTGGCAGCCTGTGACGGTATGGGTGGAGACATAGTTTGTCTTGCTGAGATTGACTGTCAGGCCCCCGAAACATCTGCAAGCTGTTCCAAAGTGATCAGTCTTGCTCTGGACAGAAGCGTGCAGCCAGTGCAATTTCATCCTTGGAGAAGAAACACCTCCAGAATGGTCTCAAACACTTTCATTGTGGCCTGAAGACACTGCAGTTTGAAACAGGTTGCCCTCTGTGTGAAGCTGGATGAACATCCTCTGGGAGGAGTTTCTAAAGTCACCCACTAGGGGGTGCTGCAAATGAGATAAAGAAGAGGGTTGGGGTCAACACACTGGTGTGTTTCAAGTTTGGTTTTTTCACATAATTGTTAACCTTCACTATTAGGACAGACTTACTGGGTTCATGAAACTACAAGTTTTTTTCACATTGTTAACCTTCACTATAAGGACAGACTTACTGTTTCATGAAACTACAAGTTTGTTTTTTTCACATTGTTAACCTTCACTGTAGTATAAGGAGAGACTTACTAGTTCATGAAACTACAAGTTTTTTGTGTTTTTTTTCACATTGTTAACGTTGACTATAAGGACAGACAAATTTCTTGAAACTAGAATAGAACTTTGCATGTTCTCATGCCTCCAAAGTAGAGTTGCTGACAAATATTTCAATATGATAACTACTAATACGTAATACATATTGTAATTATACAGTTGTGTGCTGAAGCAAAAAGTGAAAAACACCAGCATTGGCTACTGAATACTGTGCCTGATGACCTGATGACTAATGTCAGTTTTACTCATAAACTTCATCCCTGTTTTATAGCTGCAGCAGTAAATTGTCCGATTAATAAATCAAAACATACTTAAAGTTAAACTACATTTTGTAACTAATAATACGAAACAGTCTGTGCATAATTAAAAGACAATGTTTTATGTTGTGTCATGTGTTGTGTGCTTTGTGTGTTGTCATTTGTCTTTGTGGTCATGTGTTGGGTCTCCTGTGCTGTGTCATGTGTGTGTTGTTTCATGTGTTGCCTGTTTTATGTTGCAGGAGCTTCAGACCCTGCGAAAAGACCAGGCCAACAACCAGGCCAACTTCAAGGCTCTCAAACAGAAAATCATCGCCACAGAGTGAGTGGACTGCTGTGCATGTAGATTGGTGCACACAGTGACACTGCTGGCTCTTCTGTCCATTGACAGCTGGCATTACAGTCAATTTTTTTTTTGTGGTCTTTTTAAAAATTTTTTTTAATGTACATGTTACTTTCATTGTTTTACATTGTTTTTAAACAAGTTGATCACTGACAATATGTATTCATTAAAAAAGAATGCTGTAAAGTTAAGGAATTATTATTCAGCATGAACTTGATACAATCTTGTCCCTTCAAATTTGTATTTGTTTGTTCATTCCTTTGATGAATTAAAAAGAAATTGTATTTGTTCATTGGATGAAAACAAAAAAAGTGATATCTTTCGTTGAATGACATTTCAAAGTGTTTTAATTAAAAAATGGATCAACATTATGTATTCATTCAGGGACTGACACAAAATTTTAACAGTGTGAGAAGAAATTCAGAGAATGTTATTACTATGTACTTTATATTTAGCTAAATCAAACTCTGTGAATGAATGGTAATGCTTGCATGTGGGTTAACTTGTTTTCAACTTTACTGTCATAATAATGTATGTTTTTATTCAATTTGTGTGTGTTTTGAATGACGTTTTAAAAGATATGTAGTGTTGTGATTGATGGTGCAGATAATTCATGATCACTCGATATTTGGAAAAAAAACGAAAAAGTTCTTATAGGACATAAGGGAATTTGTGGCAGAGCGTGATTATTCCGGTAATTTCCGGTAAGATGTTTGTGTGAATACATTCTGCCTGTGGACATGAATCCCTGTGCTTTGGCGTTCAGTTGATAAGCAGTGTTTCAGAGACTGCTCGACTCCTTGAATAATGATGATCACAAAGCTTATTTCACAGTGTTAGAAAGTTTATCAGCCCATATTTATCACAATCTTTTGTTTGATGTTTCATACAAATGGCTTAGTTGTTGTGTTTTGGGCCAAAAATTGTGCTATTCCAAGGAGTGAGCTGGGGTCCCAAAATTGTGATTCACCCATTGTCTGAGTTAGATAGGTTAGGTCTGTTGTGAAAATCAGCTGTAATATGATGAGAATAGGTTGTGTTGAATAATGGGTTTATTTTTTTGTCAACACAACGTCACATTTTTGTTTTTCTTTCTAATAGTTAAACAGTGTTTTGCTATATAAATGCAAATGTTTTCATTTGTTTGCAGCCAGCTGCTGAGGAAATTCAAAGCCAAGACAGATGATATCCTTTGTTATGTTTAATTTGTCATTGACAGAAGAGTTCATCATCAGTAATGAGAATGTGTTCTTTACTTGAAAAAATTTGTATTGGAAGATTTTATAGATGACTAATTTACGAAAGATTTATTCTTCATGCTGTTATTGTTGTTGTTGTTCTTCTTCTTCTTGTGTGTGTGTGTGTGTGTGTGTGTGTGTGTGTGTGTGTGTGTGCTTGTGCGTGCGTGCATGCATGTGTGCGTGCGTGCGTGTGTGCATGCATGTATGTAATGAATTAATTTGCAAATCTGGTTTGTGTATGGTGTGGATAGGTACAGGTGTCTAGCAGAAAACTTATATGTTGATTATTGTTCTCTACAGTATCTACCCATCAGGAATGGAACAGTCCTAGTCAACATGCATGTAAACAAAGTTTGTGTCAGCACAGCTGAATCAGCTTCATGTAGACAGTGTTTACATCAGCACAGCTGAATCAGCTGTTACAGTGATGATTGTCATGTGTACATGAATGCATGTTTATAGATCGTAAACTGAATTACAGTGAACTGGTTGTTTTAGTGATGGTTGATGTTATCAAAAATTGTTTCTTCACAGCTGCTATGGGTGAAATAGTGATGATTTTCATTTTGTTCCGCATAACTGAATTGGCTC
>CM031613.1:80556515-80569015 GCA_018398815.1 Conus ventricosus | reverse complement strand
AGAAATGGAGAGGTAAAGAAGTTACCTCTGACCTTTAAACCTTTTTTTTTTAAAGCAGAAAACAAGATGGCTATTATGGACAGAGCCAGAAATGAAGTGGTATTTTACCTGACCGTGGAACCCTGAGGACAGTGATATACTTTATATGCTGAGTTACCAGTTATGCAATCAGTGTGTTGGGCTAATGAACATGCAGTTGAGAAATGTGTGATATTTTGTCAGACTTGAGTTGCAAATATGCATTGCCGCAATGTGTTTAGCATAGAATTGGTACTTGACAACCAATCAGAACTTTCCATGTGCTTCAATGGAAGCTATGTCAGACCTGTGCACTTTATGATTTTAGTGTATAATCTCACGAAATTTAATTCAGCTATACGATTGTACGTTTCAAAACCAAATTGTACGAAATTTTGATGAACGAGCTTACGAAAATGCGCTGAACACGTTAATCCGGCCGAGTCCAAGAGTCTGGTCCAACTTTTAAAAGTTCCGATGGCGCATGCGTACTTCCTGCCTCTATGAATGCATCAACATTGCTTCTCACTCAGCTTCAACTCGCGCGCATGAAACAGACAACGAAAATTCAGATTCATTGGTAGAAGCTGTGATCCAAAAGAAAAAGAAATATGAACAGAAGTACAAACCAGCGTATCATACTATTTTCAAGTTCATTAGTGCGTCAAAGAAGGGCGATACGTTCGCACACAGCACCACGTGTAACTGTCAAATCGCGATTGCTACAGTGGTCGCTTTGACATTCAGCGGCACATCGGTAGCAAAAGCCACAAGGGAAACAGTGATTCTGGGAAAACGGTAGGCAATGAACATTCAATGCTTTTTTGTGAAGTCGAGTTCTGCAGGCACTTCTGATGAGAGACTGGAACATCAGACTACTCGCGGAGAGGGACAAAAAGCTCCAAAATCCCCACCCCCCACCCCGGCCCCAAGGAGCACACTGTCCAGTGAAATTCTTGAAAGTCTTCTCATCCTGAAGAAGGCTGACTGTTCTTTAATAGATGCAGTTCATGGCCTTTCAGCTGACAATTTAAAGGACAGCGTTCGTAGGGTCCTTTGAAGTCCTTATAAATAAGATTTTTGTCAAAAGGCCTTTTAAGTCCTTTGATTCAGCAAGTTGGTCCTTTTAACTCATGAGGAGGTCCTTTTAATTTTGAAAGGTACTGTTAAGTCCTGTTTTTTCAAGAGAAGGAGGCTTGAAAACGGAACCGATACATCTTCCACAACCCAAACCGTACTTTTGCAAGTTGCAAAGAGTTGACAGATGCCGACGCGGTCATCTGAAATGCGGTAGGCAGGCCTATAACGCTAGGCCTATCAGTGGGCTTTCTGTTTAGTAAGCTTAGCTAGCAGACGACGCAAAGCTGTGGGCAGTGGCTTGTGTCTTCTGCTGGTGCGTTGCTGCAATCCAGATTTTTTGACGTCACGGGTTCCACAGTGCAGACGCGGTGCTAATGTTCGCGGCATATAGCTGACTTAACATTTTCGCTCATGCTATCTATGTTAAAATGTTCCCTTTATAGAAATTCATTTGAAGAGTGGGGCAATAAGGATGAAAATATTATTACCCAAATAAATATAGGTACATAACATGACGGATTGCGAACATGCGAACCTAACAAACAGCTTGGGGAACAGCTATATGCTGAGTTCTTGAGTAACATTTACAGGATAGATTCCTTTTCCCGCCTTGTCTAACCCCCCCCCCCCCCCCCCCTTCCTCCATGTTGGCAAAGGTCCTTTTAAACTGATTTGAGGTCCTTTTAAAGTCCTTTAAAGGTCCTTTTTTGGCCTCATGCCCATCACCTGGGAACCCTGACTGAGCTGGAATCACCAAAGTCTGAAATAAAGTTCACATCATAATTGTTATGCTCTTCAGAAAGACTGGTTAGCTTATCAACAGTGAAAAAGTGCCCATAGTAGCATATGAAAGAAATAGATTAGTTCAAGATTTTTTTTCCAGTTATGTCCATCAGTACAGTAAAAAGTGAAGAGAGAGTTATTTTAAAGTGTTATAAAAGAAAATTCACATCAGTTAATGTTCTTGTTAATTTCCTGAGCAAAGGCTTTTGCCCATCAGAGGATACTGGCAAGGAACTTGGATTAGTTTGACAATCATTGATTGTTAAAGAAGCCAATTTAATGCATTTCATGAAAATGCATCTTTTATAGTAATAAATTTTCAGTGTTTCTAATGTCTGGAATGCATTCAGTATTGTTTCCTATGCAGCTACTTTGCGCTGCAAAAGCTTACACATTTTACACACAGTTGTACACATTTTTTACCCAAAACCTACACATAGAATTTCTGAGGGGTAACCAGGTCTGCTATGTTGATGAGCCTGGAGTGGGGAACACTTGTTGTCCGAGACTATACTTCAAGAAAGAAAAAGAAGAAAGAACTAGTATATCAAATAAATGGAATGCTGACCACCTTTTACATGGTAAGGAGAAAAAAAGAAGAACAAAAACTAGATCATCAGATACCTCGACCATTGCCCACCTTTGGTGTGGTTCAACATCTGAAGGTTTGATGCACCCAGTGCTTGTTTGATTTCAACAGGTGACCTGTACTTGTCAGAGGCAGTGTTTATGTTCAGCTCCACTTGAATTCCATGTGACGCTGATCCCAATGGCCAGTCTTTCAGATAATTCTTACCAATGAAACACTAACATAATGATAATATTTCTCTGAAAATGTTTGCTGATGTTTAGGGAAAGAAAGAGTCTGCAAATAATCAGCATTTGAAATATGAGTCGGCAGAGAAGTTATTCGTTGCAGTTCTTGAACAACCAGTACGAGATGCGCGTGGCGGGCCTGGAGTCAGCCAAGAACAGCAAAGAGGAGGCCGGTGCAGAGAGCAGGAGAAGACACACAGCACTGGAGGGCAGGTGAGTGTCACTGTGTGCGTGTGTGTGTGTGTGTGTGTGTCTCTGTGTGTGTGTGTGTAGGCCGGTGCAGAAAGCAGGAGAAGACACACAGCGCTGGAGGGCAGGTGAGTGTCACTGTGTGTGTGTGTGTAGGCCGGTGCAGAAAGCAGGAGAAGACACACAGCACTGGAGGGCAGGTGAGTGTCACTGTGTGTGTGTGTGTGTGTGTGTGTGTGTGTGTAGGCCGGTGAAGAAAGCAGAAGACACACAGCACTGGAGGGCAGGTGAGTGTCACTGTGTGTGTGTGTGTAGGCCGGTGCAGAAAGCAGGAGAAGACACACAGCACTGGAGGGCAGGTGAGTGTCACTGTGTGTGTGTGTGTAGGCCGGTGCAGAAAGCAGAAGACACACAGCACTGGAGGGCAGGTGAGTATCACTGTGTGCGTGTGTGTGTAGGCCGGTGCAGAAAGCAGGAGAAGACGCACAGCACTGGAGGGCAGGTGAGTGTCACTGTGTGTGTGTGTGTGTGTGTGTGTGTGTGTCTGTGTGTGTGTAGGCCGGTGCAGAAAGCAGGAGAAGACACACAGCACTGGAGGGCAGGTGAGTGTCACTGTGTGCGTGTGTGTGTGTGTGTGTGTGTGTGTGTGTGTGTGTGTGTGTGTATTGTCCTAATAGATTGGATTTTTTCATCGTCATGACAGATTCCTCTGTGGGAAATGTAGGCTGCCTTCCACAGGGAGAACACTTTACCACAGAGTTGTGCTACTTATTTTTTCCTGTCTTTTTTGTTTCATGCCTGTGTATGTTTTATGTACATCACACAGAACTCATCACACTGGATGTTTATAAAGCCAACCAGAATGTGCATTACAATAAACCAATGAGGGAAGACGTTTATAAAGGCAACCAGAATGTGCATTACAATAAACCAATGAGGGAAGACGTTTGTAAAGCCAACCAGAATGTGCATTACAATAAACCAATGAGGGAAGATGTTTATAAAGGTGACCAGAATGTGCATTACAATAAACCAATGAGGGAAGACGTTTGTAAAGCCAACCAGAATGTGCATTACAATAAACAATGAGGGAAGACGTTTATAAAGGCGACCAGAATGTGCATTACAATAAACCAATGAGGGAAGACGTTTATAAAGGTGACCAGAATGTGCATTACAATAAACCAATGAGGGAAGACGTTTATAAAGGCGACCAGAATGTGCATTACAATAAACCAATGAGGGAAGACGTTTATAAAGCCAACCAGAATGTGCATTACAATAAACCAATGAGGGAAGACGTTTGTAAAGGTGACCAGAATGTGCATTACAATAAACCAATGAGGGAAGACATTTATAAAGGCAACCAGAATGTGCATTACAATAAACCAATGAGGGAAGACATAAAGCCAACCAGAATGTGCATTACAATAAACCAATGAGGGAAGACGTTTATAAAGCCAACCAGAATGTGCATTACAATAAACCAATGAGGGAAGACATTTATAAAGCCAACCAGAATGTGCATTACAATAAACCAATGAGGGAAGACGTTTATAAAGGTGACCAGAATGTGCATTACAATAAACCAATGAGGGAAGACGTTTATAAAGGCGACCAGAATGTGCATTACAATAAACCAATGAGGGAAGACGTTTGTAAAGCCAACCAGAATGTGCATTACAATAAACCAATGAGGGAAGACGTTTGTAAAGCCAACCAGAATGTGCATTACAATAAACCAGTGAGGGAAGACATTTGTAAAGCCAACCAGAATGTGCATTACAATAAACCAATGAGGGAAGACGTTTATAAAGGTGACCAGAATGTGCATTACAATAAACCAATGAGGGAAGACATAAAGCCAACCAGAATGTGCATTACAATAAACCAATGAGGGAAGACATAAAGCCAACCAGAATGTGCATTACAATAAACCAATGAGGGAAGACATTTATAAAGCCAACCAGAATGTGCATTACAATAAACCAATGAGGGAAGACGTTTATAAAGGCGACCAGAATGTGCATTACAATAAACCAGTGAGGGAAGACATAAAGCCAACCAGAATGTGCATTACAATAAACCAATGAGGGAAGACGTTTATAAAGGCGACCAGAATGTGCATTACAATAAACCAATGAGGGAAGACGTTTGTAAAGGTGACCAGAATGTGCATTACAATAAACCAATGAGGGAAGACATAAAGCCAACCAGAATGTGCATTACAATAAACCAATGAGGGAAGACGTTTATAAAGGCGACCAGAATGTGCATTACAATAAACAATGAGGGAAGACGTTTATAAAGGCAACCAGAATGTGCATTACAATAAACAATGAGGGAAGACGTTTATAAAGGCGACCAGATTGTGCATTACAATAAACCAATGAGGGAAGACATTTATAAAGGTGACCAGAATGTGCATTACAATAAACCAATGAGGGAAGACATTTATAAAGCCAACCAGAATGTGCATTACAATAAACAATGAGGGAAGACGTTTATAAAGGCGACCAGAATGTGCATTACAATAAACAATTAGGGAAGACGTTTATAAAGGCGACCAGAATGTGCATTACAATAAACCAATGAGGGAAGACATTTATAAAGCCAACCAGAATGTGCATTACAATAAACAATGAGGGAAGACAAAGCCAACCAGAATGTGCATTACAATAAACCAATGAGGGAAGACGTTTATAAAGGTGACCAGAATGTGCATTACAATAAACCAATGAGGGAAGACATAAAGCCAACCAGAATGTGCATTACAATAAACCAATGAGGGAAGACATAAAGCCAACCAGAATGTGCATTACAATAAACCAATGAGGGAAGACATAAAGCCAACCAGAATGTGCATTACAATAAACCAATGAGGAAGACATTTATAAAGGTGACCAGAATGTGCATTACAATAAACCAATGAGGGAAGACATAAAGCCAACCAGAATGTGCATTACAATAAACCAATGAGGGAAGACATAAAGCCAACCAGAATGTGCATTACAATAAACCAATGAGGGAAGACGTTTATAAAGGTGACCAGAATGTGCATTACAATAAACCAATGAGGGAAGATGTTTGTAAAGCCAACCAGAATGTGCATTACAATAAACAATGAGGGAAGACATAAAGCCAACCAGAATGTGCATTACAATAAACCAATGAGGGAAGACGTTTATAAAGGTGACCAGAATGTGCATTACAATAAACCAATGAGGGAAGACATAAAGCCAACCAGAATGTGCATTACAATAAACCAATGAGGGAAGACATAAAGCCAACCAGAATGTGCATTACAATAAACCAATGAGGGAAGACATAAAGCCAACCAGAATGTGCATTACAATAAACCAATGAGGGAAGACGTTTATAAAGGTGACCAGAATGTGCATTACAATAAACCAATGAGGGAAGACATAAAGCCAACCAGAATGTGCATTACAATAAACCAATGAGGGAAGACGTTTATAAAGCCAACCAGAATGTGCATTACAATAAACCAATGAGGGAAGACATTTATAAAGGTGACCAAAATGTGCATTACAATAAACCAATGAGGGAAGACATAAAGCCAACCAGAATGTGCATTACAATAAACCAATGAGGGAAGACGTTTATAAAGGTGACCAGAATGTGCATTACAATAAACCAATGAGGGAAGACGTTTGTAAAGGCGACCAGAATGTGCATTACAATAAACCAATGAGGGAAGACGTTTATAAAGGCGACCAGAATGTGCATTACAATAAACCAATGAGGGAAGACGTTTGTAAAGCCAACCAGAATGTGCATTACAATAAACCAATGAGGGAAGACATTTATAAAGGTGACCAGAATGTGCATTACAATAAACCAATGAGGGAAGACGTTTGTAAAGCCAACCAGAATGTGCATTACAATAAACCAGTGAGGGAAGACGTTTATAAAGGCGACCAGAATGTGCATTACAATAAACCAGTGAGGGAAGACATTTATAAAGGCGACCAGAATGTGCATTACAATAAACCAATGAGGGAAGACATTTATAAAGGTCACCAGAATGTGCATTACAATAAACAATGAGGGAAGACGTTTATAAAGGCGACCAGAATGTGCATTACAATAAACCAATGAGGGAAGACGTTTATAAAGGCGACCAGAATGTGCATTACAATAAACCAATGAGGGAAGACGTTTGTAAAGGCGACCAGAATGTGCATTACAATAAACCAATGAGGGAAGATGTTTATAAAGGTGACCAGAATGTGCATTACAATAAACCAATGAGGGAAGATGTTTATAAAGGTGACCAGAATGTGCATTACAATAAACAATGAGGGAAGACATAAAGCCAACCAGAATGTGCATTACAATAAACCAATGAGGGAAGACATTTATAAAGCCAACCAGAATGTGCATTACAATAAACAATGAGGGAAGACGTTTATAAAGGCGACCAGAATGTGCATTACAATAAACCAATGAGGGAAGACGTTTATAAAGCCAACCAGAATGTGCATTACAATAAACCAATGAGGGAAGACATTTATAAAGCCAACCAGAATGTGCATTACAATAAACCAATGAGGGAAGACATAAAGCCAACCAGAATGTGCATTACAATAAACCAATGAGGGAAGACATAAAGCCAACCAGAATGTGCATTACAATAAACAATGAGGGAAGACGTTTATAAAGCCAACCAGAATGTGCATTACAATAAACCAATGAGGGAAGACATAAAGCCAACCAGAATGTGCATTACAATAAACCAATGAGGGAAGACATTTATAAAGGTGACCAGAATGTGCATTACAATAAACCAATGAGGGAAGACATAAAGCCAACCAGAATGTGCATTACAATAAACCAATGAGGGAAGACATAAAGCCAACCAGAATGTGCATTACAATAAACCAATGAGGGAAGACATTTATAAAGGTGACCAGAATGTGCATTACAATAAACCAATGAGGGAAGACATAAAGCCAACCAGAATGTGCATTGCAATAAACCAATGAGGGAAGACATAAAGCCAACCAGAATGTGCATTACAATAAACCAATGAGGGAAGACATAAAGCCAACCAGAATGTGCATTACAATAAACCAATGAGGGAAGACATTTATAAAGGTGACCAGAATGTGCATTACAATAAACCAATGAGGGAAGACATTTATAAAGCCAACCAGAATGTGCATTACAATAAACCAATGAGGGAAGACGTTTATAAAGGTGACCAGAATGTGCATTACAATAAACCAATGAGGGAAGACATTTATAAAGGCGACCAGAATGTGCATTACAATAAACCAATGAGGGAAGACGTTTATAAAGGTGACCAGAATGTGCATTACAATAAACCAATGAGGGAAGACGTTTATAAAGGTGACCAGAATGTGCATTACAATAAACCAATGAGGGAAGACGTTTATAAAGGTGACCAGAATGTGCATTACAATAAACCAATGAGGGAAGACATAAAGCCAACCAGAATGTGCATTACAATAAACCAATGAGGGAAGACATTTATAAAGGCGACCAGAATGTGCATTACAATAAACCAATGAGGGAAGACATAAAGCCAACCAGAATGTGCATTACAATAAACCAATGAGGGAAGACGTTTATAAAGGCGACCAAAATGTGCATTACAATAAACCAATGAGGGAAGACATTTATAAAGGTGACCAGAATGTGCATTACAATAAACAATGAGGGAAGACATTTATAAAGTAAATCACAATGTACATTACTTGAACTAATTGGAGTGGACATTTATGAAGCCAACCAGAATGTGCATGACATCCACCAGTTAGAGCGGACGTTTATGAAACCAACCTTAATATACAGTATATATGAGCGGTCAGAGTGAACATTCACACAGCCAGTACAGTTAGCAAATAATCAGATTTGATATTCATACAGTTCATTAACCCTCTGCCTACCGCATGACTTTGTGCTATATGACTATGAGAATACCATGCCAAGAGAGGTAACTCCGCAACACATACACACTTGCCATAAAGAAACCTCAATAGAAAATTTGTTTTTAACTTATCTATTCTGTAAAAGTAATGAAAAAAATTCAAAGACATCACTCCATCCAAAACAGCCATTTCCCCCCACATATAATGAACTGGTACACGAGGAAAAAAAAACAAACGAACAGACTAACTGTACTTCGGTATTTTCAGTGCTAAAACAATTTTCCCTAAATTCACTGTACCCACAGAACATCATGGATTAGGAGCACAGAGTAATTTTCCAAGTCTAAACAAAGTACTGAAACCTTCAGGAACAAAATGAAGTCATTCTGTATGGTATGCACACTAAATAATCAACTTTTGTTGTGAAGCAAAAAACAACCACCCAAACTTCAACAATTTTGTTAAACTGAAGGCATCACATACAAGAAGATTTGTCTTCTAACTACTGAGGGGAAAAAATAACAAGAACAGATTACTGAATACTGGGCTTTAGATTGTGATGGAATTCAACAAAAATGTGCTTTTGCACAAGTGCACTGAGCACCCCCCCCCCTTCCCCCCAACACACACACACACACTGTGGTGATGATGTACCTCTTGTCCGGCTCCTCTTTGCTTTTTGATAAACAGGCAGTTTTTATTTCAGGCCAGAGTTTATGTTCATCCTTTTCTGCTTGCTTTTGTGCAGCAAATAAATTTGTTTCTCGTTAAAAGTCTGCCAAAATTCTTCTGAAATCAAAAGGCTAAAGGTGATGCGCCCACAGGCAAATCATGGGACACACCTTCTGACTGACCCGGTTTCCTGGCTATCAAAACAAGGGAAACTTTTGGGGGCTTCACTTCTTGTAGCCAACCACTCCAGTCAACAATTAAAGAATCTCTAGCAAGTTTTTTTTTCAAATTTTCTTTTTTGGGGGGTCTGGGCCCAGCAGCAATGGGCTATTCGACGTCGTCATTATCATCGCCTGAATCATTATTGATTCCGGCCTCAAAATCAGTCAGCAGTCGATCTTTATTCATAACTAGGTCAAGATTGACATCCGAATCGTCTTGCTTCAAATCTTCTTCAAGAGTGTAGCCCGCAAATACGCTCTCTTCATCAATATCACTTCAGAAAATGAATTCTGCAAGTTGCATAGTTACTTGATCCGCCATTTTCCCAGAAAATCTTCGCGAAAAAAAGCCGAACTTTGAAAATTCACAGCAGCGAAACTACTCCACCAAAACTCATGCAACAAAAACCAAAATGGCGTCCAGAAACAGAAGTACCGGAAGTCTCTTCTGTCGCAGTTGCATTCTGGGATATGCGATGGTGAAAGCGAAAGTCGTTGACCGAGTATTCAGCGGTCGATCCGGTATTCAGAAAGAGGAAATCTCGCGGTCGATCTCGGTCGATCTGGTAGGCATTGGGTTAAAATGATCAGAGTGAACATTCATAAAGTGAATGAGAATGGTGTAAAAACCAAAATGAGTGGTCATGTGATTGGAAATCAGAATGTACATGTATAAAATGTAAATGTGCTGTCCCAGGTATTTATATGTCAGATTTGGGGGCCGTAATAGCTCAGTGGTAGAGCGCAGGACTCGTAATCTTGGGGTCGTGGGTTCGAATCTCCGCCGGGCCATTTCGGTACAGGGGGATTTTTCCCTTGGAGTTAACATTGGTTCTGACTCCATTTCCCATAGAGTCCTTCGAATGAGACTAGAAACTGAGGTTCCATGTGTGAACGCATGCATAACATCTTGCATACACGTAAAATCCCATCACCAACTGTCGGAAGAGAAGGCCAGTTTGGCTGTTGGTATGTATGACACGTTACACATAGCATGCACCTTCCCCGAAGTTGGAGTATGGCTGCCTTAATGGCGGGATTTTTAAAAAAAAAACGGTCATACACACAAAACTCCACTCCCTTTGTTGGGTAGATGGGATTAATCCATGCCTGTCTATACACGGAGTGTCCGCAGAAGTATCAGCCTGTGTAGCGAAAACAAAAAACAAAGACAAAAAAAAAAATCAGATTTATGGCTGTGGAGTGATGGACTCCTAGCTCACTAGCACCACACGTCCAGTTGAGCAAACACCTTTGTTACACTATTAATGAGGAAAGCATCCATCTGAAATATGTTCTTTGTAATCAGTGAAGAATTCTTTCATCTGAAACATGTGCATCATAATCAGTGAAGATTGTGTCCACCTGAGCGCCATCACTATAAAGGAAAAATGTATCCTATCTGAAAAGGATGCATTATAATGAAGAAAGGATACATGGAATTCATCAATCAGAAATGGATGCTTTGCAATCAGTGTGGAATTCATCCAGTTGTAATCTGCTCACTGCTATCAATGAGGAATTCATCCAGTTGTAATCTGCTCACTGCTATCAATGAGGAATTCATCCAGTTGTAATCTGCTCACTGCTATCAATGAGGATTGCATCCAGTTGTAATCTGCTCACTGCTATCAATGAGGATTGCATCCAGTTGTAATCTGCTCACTGCTATCAATGAGGATTGCATCCAGTTGTAATCTGTGCATCTTGATCAGTCAGGGATACACCCACCTGAAGTCGTTGTATGATGCTGAAGGACGACGAATGGCGTCCAGGTAGAAGGGATGGTGGGAGTCGTGTTATGTAAGGAACGGAATCTGGCACTGTGATGTTGAAGTAAGTTTGCAAGTTTCTGTGGGGCAGTGAGGTGGTCGATTAAGTTGCCAAGAACGCCACAAGTAGTGAACCAAATAGATTCCCTTTCCCTCTCACGATCTGAAACCCTGAGCTGAGGCTTGTGTCAAAGATTCTGGTCAGAGGATCAAAACGTTAAGACAGACAAACTCTTTCAAATGTCCAAACATGAAAGGGTTTCTGCTGTATGCCACTGGTGGCAGTAAAGAAGAAACAGGTTGGTTTGTTTTGGTTTGTTTGTTGACACACAGGCCACTGCTTTTACTCCCATTCTTATCTTTTGAAAGGTGAGGAAGCTGTGTGGTACATTTCATGTGATGTACCCCTCACAGTAAAACATGTGATGTACCCCTCACAGTAAAACATGTGATGTACCCCTCACAGTAAAACATGTGATGTACCCCTCACAGTAAAACATGTTCTTATGTAGTGTGGGTACTTACATGATGTCAGACATAAGCATTTCACAGCTGACTGTGAAAATCCTGTTCACAGGTGTTTCTCATGATATGATTTTTTTTTTGAGTTTCAGAAAGAGATCAACATTTTTTTTTTCATTTGATCTACATTTTACAGAAGAAAGATTTTGATGAATTCTGGCATGTTTTTGAAAATATATTGTAATGAGTTATGTGTGCTTTTTTAAAACAAAATCCAGTTTGAACAGGTTACAGTCCTAACATCGCCCTCTGCAGTCGCCAGGGCTGTCAGCACAATGTTCTGTACTTCTCACCCAGGGCTGTCAGCACAATGTTCTGTACTTCTCACCCAGGGCTATCAGCACAATGTTCTGTACTTCTCACCCAGGGCTGTCAGCACAATGTTCTGTACTTCTCACCCAGGGCTGTCAGCACAATGTTCTGTACTTCTCACCCAGGGCTGTCAGCACAATGTTCTGTACTTCTCACCCAGGGCTGTCAGCACAATGTTCTGTACTTCTCACCCAGGG
>CM031613.1:80476515-80554015 GCA_018398815.1 Conus ventricosus | reverse complement strand
GATAATGTTATGCTGCTATACTTTGTGAAGAAATACAACATAAAAAAAAACCAACCACAACAATGAAAAATATGGTTCATGGACTTAGCGGCAGCCGAAACTAAACTGAGACAGTCTAGATCTTTAGAGCGTAGACTTGGTTTCTTAAAACATGGACAGGTTCAGGAAGAAGAAGAAGAACAAGAAGGAAAAGCAGAGGCAAAATCTCTAAAGGCAATTGTTATTTTGCTGCCTTATCTATTGGCTTCACTGTTTCCCCATTTCTTTTCTCTTCTTTTTCCTGAAGGTCAAGGGAAAACCACTTGAGAACTAAGGAGCTTTCCATCTGCTTAGTCCGTCGTCATGTCGTGTGCAAAGCGAAGTGTGATTGAAAGTGCTGTTGAGTCTGACTTCTCCCAAGTGCTATGCTTAGATTTGGAATGTTACTCTTAAAGTGTCCAAATGCTACACTTTGTGCTTTTGAGGTCTTGGTAGCAATGGTGTGTGTGGTGTGTGTGTGTGTGTGTGTGTGTGTGTGCGTGTGTGTGTGGTGTTTCACTTTTGTTTTTCTACCGCTAGCTTTTTTTTTTTATCCCCTTGAAATTGTACATGTATGACTTTGTTTTCAGTTGCTGTTTCCACTTTTCCCACCTGAATCATTGTAGGTAGTACTTTGTTATCGGCTGGAAAGTGATGTGGCTTTTCTTTCTTTTATTTATTTAATGGTCAGATAATGAGAACATGCATCCACAGGAAAACTGTACGGTGTCTGCTCTGTCCACAGCGGAGAACAAGGCCCTGAAGATCGAAGTCACCAAACATTCACGCAAGGAAAAACGCTTGGAAACGCGCCTGAAACGGACAGAAGTGAGTTGTTTTCTCTCATTTCAAAGTATTTTAGACACTACAATCTTCCTACTTTTGCAGGAAATCCATTTTTCAGGATTAGTCAGTCCTATTGAGAGATTGGTTCTTTTTTGTTTAACCCTGTCAGACCTGACAGCAGGTGGCTGTGTAACCTGGAGATGGGTTCATTGTTGTTTAACCCTATCAGACCTGACAGAACAGGTGGCTGTGTAACCTGGAGATGGGTTCATTGTTGTTTAACCCTATCAGACCTGACAGAACAGGTGGCTGTGTAACCTGGAGATGGGTTCATTGTTGTTTAACCCTATCAGACCCTACAGAACAGGTGGCTGTGTAACCTGGAGATCAGTTCATTGTTGTTTAAACCCTATCAGACCTGACAGAGCAGGTGGCTGTGTAACCTGGACGTTGGTTCATCGTTGTTTAACCTTTACCAGCCGAGTCCGCCAATAGTGGCTGAAGGGATTTCTTTCACTTGCAGCCGTGTCAGCCAAGGCTGGCTGACGGAAAGACAGTACATTTTGCCGTGTCCACCACTATTGGCTGACGGGAACATAAGAAATTCCTACACTTTCCTTGAAATGGTTTAATGGAAGTAAGCTCTGTATTTAGTCTTGAAGATGTTGTAGCGAGTCGTAGATCCTACTTTTAGTGCTCTATCGTGAACTTGGCTGACCCCAGCAGCTTTGAAACAAAGGAACTGGCGGCGCTGGGCTCTCCTGCTAAGCGCGCCTGCGGCAGGTATTTCCTGTGCCAGAAAAATTGTCGGTCAGGCGAAGGGGTGGTAGCAATTTCTCGCTCAATGAAGCGCTTGAAATCATATTACAAAGTGGATCTGGTGATGAGGGGTGTGATAGAGAGATAGAAAACTATCAAAGAGAAGAGGAAAGTGAATTGTTTGAAGATGCAGTCATCCCTTCATCTTCTGATTTGGTGTTGTAAAAGAACGGAATAGAATGTAAACAAAGAATTTTTTTACTTGTCAGACATTTTTTCAACACACAGTCGTGTCTACACATTGAAAGTAAATGATTCAAAATTACTATGTTCGATTAGTTGAGTGTTTGTTTTTTCCTATGACACCTAACACAACACTGTCAGTTGTTGTCTAGCTGTCATAAAAATGAAATAAAAAGTGGCGAAATCTGCGTTTCGGCAGGGACTGAAGGCCATACACGAGCGAGCAGCAGCAGGGAATTGTGCCGTGCACGCCGCCCTTGGCTAGATAGTATTAACCCTTTCAGACAGGACATGGCAGTTGGCTGTGTGACCTGGAGATGGGTTCATTGTTGTTTAACCCTTTCAGACAGGACATGGCAGTCGGCTGTGTAACCTGGAGATGGGTTCATTGTTGTTTAACCCTTTCAGACAGGACATGGCAGTCGGCTGTGTAACCTGGAGATGGGTTCATTGTTGTTTAACCCTTTCAGACAGGACATGGCAGTCGGCTGTGTAATCTGGAGATGGGTTCATTGTTGTTTAACCCTTTCAGACAGGACATGGCAGTCGGCTGTGTAACCTGGAGATGGGTTCATTGTTGTTTAACCCTTTCAGACAGGACATGGCAGTCGGCTGTGTGACGTTCCCTGCATGGCATGGTTTGGCTGTTCAGTCTGACACTCAATCAGCACATAAAAGGGCACATGGTAACGTCAGTTTGATTTTTCTATAACATGTTGAATTTTCTTTGTGTTTAGATTTTCCAGTGATACATAGTTTTCCTATAAACAGGGGCTGAAGGACCCTTCATCATGGCTGCTTCTTACTGCCATGGGTTGTATCATAACTTTTGTGGTAAAATACAAAAAGAAAACTTGACTCAGCCTTACTCCAGTGTGTTTTCTGCATTTATGGCAATCTGTGTAGCTTATGTATGGATATTTTTAGATCTAGTTGCAAAGTGAGACGACTGCAGGTGGAAATCTAAACAAATCTTAAATAAATGTTAGCCAACCACCGAGAAAAACATGGACAAACAAATCACAAGACAAAACATGATGCGAACGAGCAATCACTTATCTTTTATCACTGAAGCACAAGATAGGCGTCGAATTAAAATGACTTATAATACATGACATGCACACCACATGTCATGTATTATAAGTGAGAATGGTGAGTTTAAAGTTCAAAGAATTAAGTACATTCAACACCTATCTTCCACTTCAGTGATTGAAGAGAAGTGATTGCTCGTTCATTTTCGTTGTCCTGATTGTTTTGTATCTTGCCTGAAGAAGACCTAAGAGGTCGAAATGCGTCGTGTTTTTGTCATGTGAAGAAGACCTAAGAGGTCGAAATGCGTCGTGTTTTTGTCATGTGATTTGTTTGTTGTTTGTCCATATTTTTCTTGGTGGTTTGCTAATATTTATTTAAGATTTGTTTATATTTATTTAAGATTTGTTTATATTTATTTAAGATTTGTTTATATTTCTAGAGTTAATTACCAAGACTGCCCACAGTGATTTCATCTGAAACTTGCCCCAGTGGCTCATGGTGTTGGAAGGGAAAAAAAACACCTGAAAAAGAGCTCAAACTCCAAATCATTCCAGATTTGCTTACTCAAAGCATCACATAAAACAAGAACGAAATTGCTACAAAATATTCCAGCCTGCTCATTATTTGTGTGTACAAAAGAAGGGTTAAATGTACATAGATTTAAACTGAAATTGACGCCTGATCTCAGGTCAGGTTCAGGTGGTCATAGGCCTTCACGGAAAGAGTATCTCTGTATTTGTCTCTCACCGCCAGTAGCTCCAGGTTTTTTGAATGGTTCATGATGCCAGGAATATATATTCACCGCCAGTGGTGAGTTCCTGTCACAGTCTTTGGTGATGTCAGCAAGTTCATTAGGACTGTTGTGTCATGGGACGGGTAGCGCCCTTCAGAGCGGGACGCTTGCTCATGCCAGCTACCAGCCAAAGAAGCTGTCATGTGTGGGTGATGTCGTGCATGTGGTGGATCAGAAGGGGCATCACTGAGCGCCTCTGCAGTGATTCAGCAGGAGAGCAGTGCCTCTTTGGGTGGATTGCCTCATGATTTGATAATGGGCTGGGGGAGTGGGATGTAGAAGTGGGGGTGGGGGTGGGTGCAGAAGGGCAGGTGGAATGGGTGGGGGCAGGAAAGATGAAAGTAGGGGAAAGAAGGCTGGTATGAAGCTGGTGTCAGGTCTTCATGTGTTCATGACACAGCTGCACACACTGTGGTCATGTCATTTACATCACTCTGCCAAATGTAAATCATGTGAATTTTCATGTGTTTCAGAACAAGTTGGTGAAACATCTGGATGTCCTTGTACAACATGGTGAGTTCAAAGTTCAAAGAATAAAGTACATTCCATTGCTTAAGGTTGAAGATCTGTTAACATTTTCACCTTATTTCCATTGCTTAAGGTTGAAGATCTGTTAACACTTTCACCTTATTTCCATTGCTTAAGGTTGAAGGTCTGTTAACACTTTCACCTTATTTCCATTGCTTAAGGTTGAAGATCTGTAACATTTTCACCTTATTTCCATTGCTTAAGGTTGAAGATCTGTAACATTTTCACCTTATTTCCATTGCTTAAGGTTGAAGATCTGTAACATTTTCACCTTATTTCCATTGCTTAAGGTTGAAGATCTGTAACATTTTCACCTTATTTCCATTGCTTAAGGTTGAAGATCTGTAACATTTTCACCTTATTTCCATTGCTTAAGGTTGAAGGTCTGTTAACACTTTCACCTTATTTCCATTGCTTAAGGTTGAAGATCTGTTAACACTTTCACCTTATTTCCATTGCTTAAGGTTGAAGATCTGTAACATTTTCACCTTATTTCCATTGCTTAAGGTTGAAGATCTGTTAACACTTTCACCTTATTTCCATTGCTTAAGGTTGAAGATCTGTTAACACTTTCACCTTATTTCCATTGCTTAAGGTTGAAAATCTGTTAACACTTTCACCTTATTTCCATTCCTTAAGGTTGAAGGTCTGTTAACACTTTCACCTTATTTCCATTGCTTAAGGTTGAAGATCTGTAACATTTTCACCTTATTTCCATTGCTTAAGGTTGAAGATCTGTAACATTTTCACCTTATTTCCATTGCTTTAGGTTGAAGATCTGTAACATTTTCACCTTATTTCCATTGCTTAAGGTTGAAGATCTGTAACATTTTCACCTTATTTCCATTGCTTAAGGTTGAAGATCTGTAACATTTTCACCTTATTTCCATTGCTTAAGGTTGAAGGTCTGTTAGCACTTTCACCTTATTTCCATTGCTTAAGGTTGAAGATCTGTAACATTTTCACCTTATTTCCATTGCTTAAGGTTGAAGGTCTGTAACACTTTCACCTTATTTCCATTGCTTAAGGTTGAAGATCTGTAACATTTTCACCTTATTTCCATTGCTTGAGGTTGAAGGTCTGTAACACTTTCACCTTATTTCCATTGCTTAAGGTTGAAGATCTGTAACATTTTCACCTTATTTCCATTGCTTAAGGTTGAAGGTCTGTAACACTTTCACCTTATTTCCATTGCTTAAGGTTGAAGATCTGTAACATTTTCACCTTATTTCCATTGCTTAAGGTTGAAGATCTGTAACACTTTCACCTTATTTCCATTGCTTAAGGTTGAAGGTCTGTAACACTTTCACCTTATTTCCATTGCTTAAGGTTGAAGGTCTGTAACATTTTCACCTTATTTCCATTGCTTAAGGTTGAAGGTCTGTAACACTTTCACCTTATTTCCATTGCTTAAGGTTGAAGATCTGTAACATTTTCACCTTATTTCCATTTCTTAAGGTTGAAGGTCTGTAACATTTTCACCTTATTTCCATTGCTTAAGGTTGAAGATCTGTAACATTTTCACCTTATTTCCATTGCTTAAGGTTGATGGTCTGTAACATTTTCACCTTATTTCCATTGCTTAAGGTTGAAGATCTGTTAACACTTTCACCTTATTTCCATTGCTTAAGGTTGAAGATCTGTAACACTTTCACCTTATTTCCATTGCTTAAGGTTGAAGATCTGTAACACTTTCACCTTATTTCCATTGCTTAAGGTTGAAGATCTGTAACACTTTCACCTTATTTCCATTGCTTAAGGTTGAAGATCTGTAACACTTTCACCTTATTTCCATTGCTTAAGGTTGAAGGTCTGTTAACACTTTCACCTTATTTCCATTGCTTAAGGTTGAAGATCTGTAACACTTTCACCTTATTTCCATTGCTTAAGGTTGAAGATCTGTAACACTTTCACCGTATTTCCATTGCTTAAGGTTGAAGATCTGTAACACTTTCACCTTATTTCCATTGCTTAAGGTTGAAGATCTGTTAACACTTTCACCTTATTTCCATTGCTTAAGGTTGAAGATCTGTAACATTTTCACCTTATTTCCATTGTTTAAGGTTGAAGATCTGTAACACTTTCACCTTATTTCCATTGCTTAAGGTTGAAGATCTGTAACACTTTCACCTTATTTCCATTGCTTAAGGTTGAAGATCTGTAACACTTTCACCTTATTTCCATTGCTTAAGGTTGAAGATCTGTAACACTTTCACCTTATTTCCATTGCTTAAGGTTGAAGATCTGTAACACTTTCACCTTATTTCCATTGCTTAAGGTTGAAGATCTGTAACACTTTCACCTTATTTCCATTGCTTAAGGTTGAAGATCTGTAACACTTTCACCTTATTTCCATTGCTTAAGGTTGAAGATCTGTTAACACTTTCACCTTATTTCCATTGCTTAAGGTTGAAGATCTGTAACACTTTCACCTTATTTCCATTGCTTAAGGTTGAAGATCTGTAACACTTTCACCTTATTTCCATTGCTTAAGGTTGAAGATCTGTAACACTTTCACCTTATTTCCATTGCTTAAGGTTGAAGATCTGTAACACTTTCACCTTATTTCCATTGCTTAAGGTTGAAGATCTGTTAACACTTTCACCTTATTTCCATTGCTTAAGGTTGAAGATCTGTTAACACTTTCACCTTATTTCCATTGCTTAAGGTTGAAGATCTGTAACACTTTCACCTTATTTCCATTGCTTAAGGTTGAAGATCTGTAACACTTTCACCTTATTTCCATTGCTTAAGGTTGAAGATCTGTAACACTTTCACCTTATTTCCATTGCTTAAGGTTGAAGATCTGTAACATTTTCACCTTATTTCCATGCCCCATTGCTCCCTGCAGCTCTGTCTCTCAGCAGAAGATAGAGAGGTGAGTCATTCTGTAGCTGCTGCAATGTTGAGTTCTGCTGCCACAGTACAGTCACTGCCTCCAGGGCAGATGCCAGCCAGATTCCCACTGGAACACAGCCACAGTACAGTCACTGCCTCCAGGGCAGATGCCAGCCAGATTCCCACTGGAACACAGCTACAGTACAGTCACTGCCTCCAGGGCAGATGCCAGCCAGATTCCCACTGGAACACAGCTGACAAAGTCTGCAGAGGGGAAGAGTGGTGATACGCAGCAGCTGTCATTCAGCTCTTTTACCCACATTCCCACATGAACATAGCTGATGAAATCTTCAGTCTGGAAACATTGTGATGAAGAGCAGTTGCTGTAGAACAGGTGTTCTGATGTTCCTACAGGTGACAAAGTCTGCAGAGAGGAAATGTGAAGTGTAGCAGTGTTAGTGGAACAGGTGTGACTAGATTCCGACAGACGTACTGCTGATGATGTCTTCAATGAGGAAAGGTGGTGCTGTGCATCAGTCATAGAGGAACAGGTTCAGCCAGGTGGCGTCCACAGAAACACAACTAACAGAAGTGTGGTACTGTGCATCAGTCATAGAGGAACAGGTTCAGCCAGGTGGCGTCTAGAGAAACACAACTAACAGAAGTATTCAGCGAGCAGATGTGGTAATGTGCAGCAGTTGTCGTAGAACAAACTCAGCCAGGTGCTCGCAGAAATATAGTTGATGAAATATGTGACCAGGAAGGGTGGAGTTGTGCTCCAGTTGCGGTTGATGAGGTGTGACCAGATCTACATCAAAGACCAATGGACAAAGTAAGAAAGAGAGGTGATATTCAGTAATTGTCACAGATGAAGTGAGACCAGGTTCCCACAGTAAGGGCACGTTCATACTAGCAACGTTAAATCCATCTTTATGTGCCTTGTTTGTTGCTGACAGTGGTGGAACGTGTAACTGGTCATGCCGTGCTGTGTTTTCACACACGTTGGTGGAATGTGTAACTGGTCATGCCATGCTGTGTTTTCACACACGTTGGTGCAATGTGTAACTGGTCATGCCGTGCTGTGTTTTCACACACGTTGGTGCAATGTGTAACTGGTCATGCCGTGCAGTGTTTTTTCACACGTTGGTGGAATGTGTAACTGGTCATGCCGTGCTGTTTTCACACGCGTTGGTGCAATGTGTAACTGGTCATGCCGTGCGGGTTTTTCACACACGTTGGTGGAATGTGTAACTGGTCATGCCGTGCTGTGTTTTCACACACGTTGGTGCAGTGTGTAACTGGTCATGCCGTGCTGTTTTCACACACGTTGGTGGAACGTGTAGTGGATTATGCCATACATTGTTGTGTCTTACATTGAGTTGAATGTGTAAGTGATCATACTGTTCATTATTTTCACATTTTTTGGAATGTGCAAGTTATCATATTGTACAATATTCATCACGACACATTTGGAATGGTGGAGTGTGTATCTGATCATTCCATGCATTGATGTTGTTTACACTGATGGAATGTGCAAGTTATCATATTGTACAATATTCATCACGACACATTTGGAATGGTGGAGTGTGTATCTGATCATTCCATGCATTGATGTTGTTTACACTGATGTATCTGATCATTCCATGCATTGATGTTGTTTACACTGATGTATCTGATCATTCCATGCATTGATGTTGTTTACACTGATGTATCTGATCATTCCATGCATTGATGTTGTTTACACTGATGGAATGCGTCAGTGATCATGCTGCATGACATTCACCACTTCCAACGATGAATGTGAGATTCACCTTAGTGCGGCTTGTTGGTCACTTCATGACCTGCAAGGATGTGATACATGATTGATCACAGTGTACATTGTTCATCACATTTTACGTTGCTACAATTTCTGATGGATTTCACCATACAATGTTAGTAATACCTCCTAATGATTAAATGAACAACGTTGTACGATGTTTCAGGTTTGATGACCAAGAAGGCGAAGGCCAAGGTCATGGCCACAGTCACCCGACTTGATCGGAATGAGGACTCCGACATAGGGTCTCTCTCTGACGATGACCTGTCAGTATCAGACCTGGACACAGACCCCGAGGACAAGGAGGACAAGATGAACGGTATGATACATACGTTTCTCTGTGTGTGTGTGTGTGTATGTGTGTGTGTGTGTGTGTCTGTATTTGTATGTTGGCACATTAAGTAAGTTCATCATGAAGACAGGTTTCTGTGTATGAAATTTGGAGTGCTGTTTCTAGCGAAGTTGCTACAATTTTGTTAACAGTGCTACGCTGTTACACTTTTGTGCTATGCCAAAAAATGAAAATTCAGGCAAAATCTTTTTTACAGTTTGAGTTGAGACTCAAGACTTAAAAAAGAAAAGCCAAGGTCAGTAAGGGGAGGAAGAAAAAGCAGAAGTAAATTGCGGAAGATGAAGTTGGTTTCCTTGTCAGCCAGTTTTTTTGTGTGTTTTTGTTGTTGTTGTTTTGTTGTTTGTAGGTCTGGATAAAACCATGTGATAATGGCCAAGATTTCTGTCTTCTTCATTGGCCATCATGTCCTGTGTGAAGCGAAGTGCAAGTGTGACTTCAAGTGCAGTGGAGTCTGATGCGTGAGACTCAGAGGTCGCCACAGTTTCAAAGGGGACACCACTGAAAAGAAAATCCTCACTGCAGCTGGGGTTTATCACAATTGAGTGCTACACATGAAGTATCAAAATGTAACCCTTTGTGCTTTTGAAACCCTAGCAACTCTGTTTTACATGTGCCAAATGCCTGATTCACACAGTTTTCAGTTCATCAACTAGCACACAGACCACCTCAGGAGTCTAGTGGAAAGCGGGAGAAAATACTCTACCCTGTATGAGACTTAACTGCAGACATATAAGTGTCTTTCTTCACAGGTGATGATTACCGATGAGAAATGAAACGGAGAGAAAGGAAAAGAGAATTACTGCTCCTGCCAAACGCGAAAGCGTGAAGAGAAGTGCGTGTATGGTGTGTTCCAGGAAAGCCAGGAGCCGTGGATGAACCCCTGAAGTCTCCAGACAGTGCAGAGCCTGCCGCTCAGAACACGACGTCCAGCACTTCATTGGACGAGGCTCCTACACCCCCTGTCCAATCAGCATGGCCGGTGAGGCCCCCAGCCGCAAGGAAGAAGAAGGGAGTGCACTCTGTGAGGAAAGCGGGAGAGCCGAGGACGTTGGGAAGGTCGTTGAGATGTCTGGAGGAGCTGACGGCACGCCCTTTGCTCTCCCCTCTCCCTGGGTCTCCCCCGCCAGTAAGTGGTCATGTGACGTGTTGCATGGCATCTCTGCCGGGGTCTCCTTTCTTAGTGAATGATCCTGTGGTGTGACCTCTCTTTGCTGGTTTATGTCTTTAAGAAGTGATCATTTGACTGACTTGTTATCCCGTTTCTTGTCACAGTAAGTGATCATTTGACTGACTTGTTATCCCATTTCTTCATGTCTGCCTTTGTCTTTTGTCACAGTAACTGATCATGTGACTGACATGTTATTTTATTTCTTGTCACAGTAACTGATCATGTGACTGACATGTTATCCTATTTCTTGTCACAGTAACTGATCATGTGACTGACATGTTATATTATTTCTTGTCACAGTAACTGATCATGTGACTGACATGTCATGATGTTCCGTAGTTTCTCTTCTGCACTTGTCTTCTACCTCAGTAGGTGAACCAGATCTGGAAACTCATGGGACATTGGCGTATTTTGCGTGCCAGTTTATCAGAAATAGGATGAAATGTTCGGATCAATGAGAATATGACTGGAAGAAAAAAAGAAATCTTCTGTGGAATTCATATTTACAAAACTGCTTAACTGCTACATCGTGGCAGTAAAGAATGATTATTATTAGTTCCAAGAGAACCAGATGGCACTTCTGTCATGGCGACACAGTGGTTTTTAGGCATCTGTTGTCTCTAGTGTTTTAACTCTTAGTTCAGTGTGCCGGGATGGAAACCTGACCAGACAGGACAACGACAGGTTTGAAAAAGTCATCAGGACTGTGGGTGTAGTGGTGGGCGAAAGAGGAGACACTGTTAACGATACGTGTGTGAGGAAAGTCAGACAATTTGGACAGAAGACACAGACCCATTACATAATGACATCAGTAGCTGATGGTCGGAGAGAAGTAACGCCAACAGGCTCAGAGCTCTTCTTCTTCTTCTGCGTTCGATTGAAGCTGGATGCGTCAGACTTGTAACCCGGCCGCCATGATGAAGCCCGCGGTCTTCTCCAGGTCAGAACGGGCTCCCAAAGCTGCGCCTGTAACTCCGCTCCCCCCGGCCAGGTTTTGTGTCGTAGAGCTGCCAGTCGCTCTACTCTGCCTTCCCCCGACCGTCAGGTTAACAGAGGCACCGGTCGTTTTGGTGGGCCCCTTTGAGGCTAAGGGCCCGGCTCCGTCCCTCCCCGGTTGTCGCTGATAGGGACGACGCCATGACAACAAGGTAGTCAGACGCATGACCATAATCGTTGATGCGTGTGTGCCCTAATTTATCCCCAGGACCTGCGCCGTAGCTGACACACTCCGTCTTCGGCAGGCTGGATGCCTTTGCCATTTAACCCATGGCTGGGGTAAGGCTTGGAGCAGTGTCAGGGCGTATCCACACGCCGGTGGGCCTTCACTCAGTTCCTTCCATTTTGGTGGGGGCCTTACTCCTCCATCTGGACTGGTCTAGCCTGCGGCTTTCCTTGATTGGAGAGGCCGGGATCTAGTTTTGATATAGCGCCAGTATTCCGCTCCCGTGCCGCGTTAGTGAAAACAACCTGCCCCATGTCCCCCTGAGGAAACACCCACATTAACGTGGCGAGAAAGTGCGGCTACGGTGTTCACCTTTTCTTAATGGAAGAAAGGGATCTTCGCAGGTCGCTCAGAGCTCAATGTTGCAGAACAACACACTTACTTGAATTGATTCATTTTTACACCCATTCATGTGATCAGCTGTGACGTGAAATACTCTCACCACCAATAGGAACTTGTAATTAAACCCCACAAAAAAACGCACCAGCAGATGCGTGCAGATGTTTTGTGTGCACGGAGGAGTGTGTTGGTGAGCGTGTGTATGTATGTGTCAAAGGGTGTGGGTTTGCAGAGAGAGTTGGGGAGGGAGCTGGGGCTGTAGGGGTGTGTGCACATGTGCTTATGCATGGTGGTGTGATTCGGTATATATGTGTGTCTTAACTGATTTTTTTTTTAGAGTGGGAAGATTCCGTTACGTTTGCTTTTGTTTTTTTATACTAAACCTGTGACCCCTGATAATCTTTTTGTACATTTTATTGAAAACAGGATCATGTGATTGAAAAAGTGTTGTTATTGATCGTAAATGTAATTCATTCATGGACCTTTCCTTTTTTTTTTATTGTCAAACAAGCTGTAGTGCAACAGTTGTCTGACCTGTGTGTGTGTTGTGTGTGTGTGTGTGTGTTAAGAGGTGTCTGTGTATGATGATATGCATGACTTGCATGGGTCCATGGACAGTGTGACGGGTTTTATGTGACTAGTTTTATTATACCGTTAGTATGATAAGTGTATCATGTGTATAAAATTATTTCTTCATTATGAGCCCGTGTATGCCCAAAAAGATGTCCCATGTAATGAATGGATGAAGTGTTATTGTATTGTTTTGTAGGTGTCTTAGCACAGTGAAACAGTCGCTGTATTTCCATCGTTTTTTTTCTTCAGAAAAATGTATTTTAAAAACGCATGTGTGTTTATTTCAAAAATCTTTTGCCGATTTTTCTTTTGAATTTAATTTATTTTTATGACGATTACCATTACAGTTAGTTGCACAACTCTATATGTGTTTAGACTGTCTTGTGTTTGCTGTCATCACTAGGCAGACATAATGAACTTGGTTTGATTTCTGAAAAGCAAAAGATTAAATAGTGAGAGTTTGTGGTTCCACTGATCACGTGTTTCAAGCCTTCAGTCTGTGTTTTTGATCCCTTGTTTTATATGAAGGTGTAGTCTTGAGTCGTGACAACATCTCATTGAGACATAGTTGAATATAAAGTATATTGCAGTATATTTTCAACATGAATTTTTGATTTTCATTACATTGCAGTCCCCGACAGACGACAGAGCATCCTCCCCAGAACCCTTCACTGCGGAGGATCCGGTGTCTACGCTGACAGACAGTGACGACAGCGGCAGTGAAACCACCCTTGATCAGGATAGCTCAAGAAAAGATAACTGTGGATCAGCCCTTGGCAGTGCCCAGGGTTGTCTGCCTGTGCCGAGGCAGAAGAGGTCAGAGCCCGCCGGGCTGCCTGCGGAGAGGTCGCTGTCTCCTGCCAGGGACGGGGAGGAAGGGGAGCTTGCAGCAGGGAGGGGAGAGAAGGAGGGAGTTACCCTTGGGTACGCTGCTGGGACCCCTCGGTCTGAGACGATGCAGACGTCTGTGTGTTCTCTACCATGGTCTGCGGGGACATCTGCATCTGTGTGTTCTCTATCACGGTCTGCGGGGGCATCTGCATCTGTGTGTTCTCTATCACGGTCTGCAGGGACATCTGCATCTGTGTGGTTTCTACCACAGTCTACAGGGACATCTGCATCTGTGTGTTCTCAACCACAGTCTGCAGGGACATCTGCATCTGTGTGTTCTCTACCACAGTCTACAGGGACATCTGCATCTGTGTGTTCTCTATCACGGTCTGCAGGGACATCTGCATCTGTGTGTTCTCTACCACAGTCTGCAGGGACATCTGCATCTGTGTGTTCTCTACCACAGTCTGCAGGGACATCTGCATCTGTGTGTTCTCTGCCACAGTCTACAGGGACATCTGCATCTGTGTGTTCTCTACCACAGTCTGCAGGGACATCTGCATCGGTGTGTTCTCTACCACAGTCTGCAGGGACATCTGCATCTGTGTGTTCTCTATCACGGTCTGCAGGGACATCTGCATCTGTGTGTTCTCTACCACAGTCTGCAGGGACATCTGCATCTGTGTGTTCTCTACCACAGTCTGCAGGGACATCTGCATCTGTGTGTTCTCTGCCACAGTCTACAGGGACATCTGCATCTGTGTGTTCTCTACCACAGTCTGCAGGGACATCTGCATCTGTGTGTTCTCTACCACAGTCTACAGGGGCATCTGCATCTGTGTGTTCTCTGCCACGGTCTGCAGGGACATCTGCATCTGTGTGTTCTCTACCACAGTCTGCAGGGACATCTGCATCGGTGTGTTCTCTACCACAGTCTACAGGGACATCTGCATCTGTGTGTTCTCTACCACAGTCTACAGGGGCATCTGCATCTGTGTGTTCGCTACCACAGTCTACAGGGACATCTGCATTTGTGTGTTCTCTACCACAGTCTGCAGGGACATCTGCATCTGTGTGTTCTCTACCACGGTCTGCATCAACGTCTGCATCTGTGTGTTCTCTACCACGGTCTGCGGGGACATCTGCATCTGTGTGTTCTCTACCACGGTCTGCATCAACGTCTGCATCTGTGTGTTCTCTACCACGGTCTGCGGGGACATCTGCATCTGTGTGTTCTCTGTCACAGTCTGCATCAATGTCTGCATCTGTGTGTTCTTTATCACAGTCTGCGACAACATCTGTGTTTGTGTGTTCTCTATCACAGTCTGTGGCTATATCTGGATCTGTGTGTTCTCCATCACTGTCCATGGCAACATCTGCATCTGTGTGTTCTCTATCACAGTCTGTGGCAACATCTGCATCCGTGTGTTCTTTATCACAGTCTGCGGCAACATCTGTGTCTGCATGTTCTTTGCCATCTGCTGAGTCGGACACTATCGATGATAAATGTTCCATGGCCCCAAGGAGTAACTCCTTCAACAAGAACCAGCCAGCCAGCAGTTCAGTGTACCAGCAGTCTTTGGGCTGTGATGATGATCACCCCATCGATGGATCCAGGACAGGCAAAGACTTCAGGATGGTATCTCAAGCATCTGATCATTCAAGGACTGGTTACAGGACTGATGAGAACTCGGTGACCGATGGTGGGACAGATGGAAGTCCAAAGACGGGGGTTGGGACAGCTGAGAACGCCAGGCCAGGTACGCATTCCTCAGCAGACAGTAATGATAGAACAGACCATAATTACCATCAGAGAGGGGAACGCACAGTTGGGCCTCCGCCCAGAGCACTGTCCACCCGTCAAGCTGTCCATCATGACAGTCAGACAGACTGTGCAGGAAGAGAAGCTGTGCAGGAGACAGCAGCAGAAGACAGCGCTGGCCCTCGTCTTCAGCATGTTCACACCAATTCTGGATTCCAGCAAGAATCGAACCTCCAAGCTGCTGAAAGTGATCCACCCACCAGAAGTGACACAGCGGCCCATGACCAGGAAGCCCAGTGCAAGGAGCGGGGTTTGAGAGGCAGGTTGTCTGAGCCGCACCCATGCACCATGGTGACCCGCGGCATGTCACGACAGGACAGCAGAGAGTCGGCTCAGGATGACGGGAACCCCAGTACCCAAAAGAAACACAGCACTCCTGCATGTTTGACGGTGACCCCACCCAACAGCAACCAGAGGAACACGGAGAAGGAGGCGATTGAGTTTGGGGACTGGGCTCTGGAAGAAAAGTCAGGGGCCGTGGAAGGAATGTTGGACGACTTCCTGTACTCCTCCAGCGACCTGAAGTCGCACGAACCTCCGGGGAAGTCGCACGAACCTCCAGGGAAGTCGCACGAAGCTCCGGGAAGTCACATGAACCTCCGGGGAAGCGGTGCAGCACGTCCAGTGAGAAGGAAAACAAAGACGGCGTGAGGAAGGCGTCACCAGCCCAGGGGAGGTCAGCGCTGGGAGACAGACAGAACGCAGCCCCCCAGCAGCAGGGCCAGCAGAAGTCGGGGCAGGTGGCAGCAGAGGAGAGGAAGAGCTTTGCACATGTCCAAACCCACAGGCCTTCTCCTGCCCCAGAGACTGCTCATGAGAGGTTGTCGTCATCGTCATCGTCATCGTCATCAGCAGCGTCTGGATCAGAGTCTGAGGACACGAGTGACCTGTCCTTCTCCGACTCCTCGCTCCCGCCCCACGCTCCATCGTCAGGCCAAGGCAGATTGGCAGGTCGGCGAAAAACTGGTAAAGGAACAGAGGGGAAACAGCCTTCGGTGAAAAGACGAGAGCAGCTGGATGTACTCCAGTTCAAGAAGAAAGATGCCGTTCTGACTGGAAGAAAGCGCAAGTCACCAGCAGAGAAAGTTCGAGGCCATGTCAAGTCAGCATCAGATCAAGGTGCACCAAAGAGCCATGTGGACACTGCACCAGCAAGAAGCACACCACAGCCTACAACACAGAACAAATTGTTGCAGAACACACCACAGTTCACGACAAAGAAAATAGTTCAGAGCACACCACAGAGTATGCCGGCCAAGGCTTCGAAACAGCAGACTGCTTATCAACATCCAGACCACATACAGGATGACTCCCGTGCTGACAACTTGCGCACACGTCGTATAGCGCAAAAGAAAAAAGTCCCTGCTGTAGAAGATTCTGAATCAGAGGAAGAAGAAACACGGGTTACTAAGTTGTCATCCAGTCGCCTCAAAACTGTACGGCCCAGGCAGCGGAGGAAGACAAAAAGTAGAGCGGTAATAGAATCAGACTCCAGCGATTCTGATGACAACTCCAGCGCTGTGCCACTTCACCCCGCCATGGCTGGGAATGTTGGTGCTCCTCCTTCGCCTTTACCTGCACAGGAAAATCGGACAACTGCGACGGTAGTAGGGGTGTGCACAGAGGATCCAAAGAGGGCCAGCTTAGTGAGTGGAAGCAGCCACACTCCTCGGTCACAGAATGACCTTCACCTTGTACCACCTGCTGGACAGAGCACTATGCCTGCGAAGGAGTCGGTCGCCACAGCAACAGCTTCGACAAAGGCATTCATTGAGAAGGGTGCAAACTTAGCGCCGGCAGAAACAAACTTGTCGGATCGTGCCATGAATGACGTGGACACATCAAAGGACGGCCCATCTCCTGGCAGCGACAGCAGCAGTCAGGACTCGCAGTTTATTCCTGGGGGTTGTGCCACCGGTACTTCTACCTGGATCACCAGTACGCTGCCAGGTCCCAGCACGCCGGGCAGCATGGTGCTGTGAGCCCCAACCCCCCTGCAGGTCTTTCAACGGATGGTCATCGTGAAATCTCTAGAAGAACAGAGCGGCCTTCAGAGGACTGTGCTACAGGAAGCTCTGAAACAGTGACTGCTGCTGTCGGTCAGGGAGCAGTGTGTGAACGGGCGAATGAACCGCATGCCACAAACTCTGCATCCACCTCCATGCGGCAAGGTGTTGACTGTGGAGAAGAACAGATACATTGCTGTCGGCCTCCATCCTCCGTCGTTCCTGTGAAGTTGAACGGTTGTAACCCAGCAACCATGACCAGGCAGACCCATGTTGTTTGTGACACTGTTTCTCTGGCAGGGGTTTCTAACACCGCCGTCACAGGTGAAAGTTTAAGGAAGACAGTCATTGGTAATGCTTCAGAGACTACGGTCATTGTTGCCGCTTCAGAAAAGACTGTCACTGGTGACACTTCAGAGAATGTTGTCGCTGGTGACACTTCAGAGAATACTGTCACTGGTGACACCTCAGAGAATGCTGTATCTGGTGACTATCAAAAGAATATGGTCACTGGTGACATGTCAGAGAATTGTGTCACTGGTGACATGTCAGAGAATTGTGTCACTGGTGACACTGACAGCCCAGCCCAGAGGTCAGACAGGAGCGAACAGCTGTCATCGGCGCTCAGTCCTCGCCAGCACTCCAGCAGTCAGTCCCTTCAGGCCAGGGGAGATCAACATGCGGTCGGGAAACGTGACGCAGGCGATCAGGGTCAAGGTCTCTCTGAGAGTGAAGGACATCACCTTCGACCCTGTACAGAGCTGAGTATCAGCGATATCGAGGCTGACTGTGCGCAGAGACAGGCCCCTTCCCATCCTGTCGTGATCCGACCTGAGGCCATCATGTTGAAGTCGCCTGTTCTAGAACTGAGCAGCCCTCCGCACCCCAGTGCAGCTGACACTTCCTTACCTGTCAACATGGGGGACAACTCAGGTGGAAGCAGGGCTGTCACAGACAGTGCAGGGAAACCGGTGGGCTTGTTATCTCCCCTACGTCTGTTGCCGACGTCCCCGTTGCTGATCGGTGGTACTGACCACAGCGGGTCTTCTCCTTTCAAACGGGTCAGTTCTGACCGGAGACGCTCGTCCAGCATAAACGATGACCATGGACAGGATGAAACTGACGTCCCCAGCTTGCTGACCACAGCGTCTTCTAACTCTGCACAGAAGGCGTCTGTGACAACACCTGTGAACCGTCCTGTGTTTTGTGCTTCACTGACAACAACATCTTCAAACTCTGCCTCTTGTTCTAAGGTGTCCTCAGTGAACATGACAAGCGCTTCGCAAGTGTCAGTTGTGATGGCAACACACACGTCCATGTCCACCACATCACTGACAAAGTCCACAAGTTCGTCGAGGTCCTATGTGACGTCTGTGAATTGTTTATTGTCTAGTGTGTCAGCGACGAAGCCCACCAGTTTTCCATCGGCTGTGAAATCCACCAGGTCTTCTCCCATGTCCAGTGATGTTCAGCGCTCAGAGGCTGGCCCTGTGTCGCATACACATGTGACCGGTTGTGCCTGGACAACCAGTGAAGGGGAGAGCTCATACGATTCCTTTCAGTCTTCTGCAGCCTTCTCACAGCCAGCAGAGTGTGTCTTGGTCTCATCGGCAACGTCCTCAATCTCTACACCTAGTGTGGAGGCACCCCAGCCTGATCCAACTGTATCAGTATTGGCACCTGGGGGTCGCCTTCCAGACTCTCGTGTGGCAAAGTGCACAGCCGGTCCCCAGGTGGAAAACCAGACTGGCCAGCCATGTCCAGCTGTTGGAGGGACACTGCCCATGTCTGGCGAAGCCACAGGGGGGCTGGTGGATGGAGGTGGGAGTGGTGATGACTGTGGTGGTACAGACGTGGAGAGGCAGCCGGTGGAGGTCAGTCGGTCACCTGCAGGAGCCTCTACAGAAAGACTGAGGTCTGACACGGAGCCAGGGACAGTTCACCAACCACGGGAAGATCACCTGCTTCCTGAAGTCACCTCCAAACCACAAGGTTTGGAGCCCAGGACGCGAGATCATGCTCTTGACATCTGTGATAGGTTCTGCTGTGTTCAGCATTCCATCAGTCCCCTTCCCTCCCCACAGCCCTTCAGGGAGTGCCAGAAATGTCTGGAGGAAGCGACCCCCTCCGCCCAGAATGTGTTGCCACAGCAACCAGCATCCATGGGCAGAAAGAAAAAGAAACAGAAAGCCCGCCAGAAGAAAGAGATGCCTCTCGTTTCCGATGCAAAGAAGGACGCAGCCTCTCAGAACTCCGTCATTGCAGCTTCTAGTTCAGCCAGTCAGGATTCTTCAACCACAGCAGCACCCAATCAGAAGGAAGCACCTGCTGCTTTGAGTCAGGGTCAAAGTGTAACAGCCTCGGGCAGTAGTGTTTCAATGCAAAACCAGGTGAGGAAACGTGAGAGCCCTGCTCACACGCTGAAAGGTCAAAACCCTGCACAGGGGCATGATGTGAAGGTCAGTCTGCCAGCCAATCAGAAAGATGGCGGACAGCGGGGCACGGGACTGCTGGGTGCTGTGGAACGTGCCAAGAGAGACCTGAGGCTGAGACAACAGGCGCTGTCCGAGTAAGTGCATCAATATATGTAGTCTGTTAATTTATCGAGTGTGTGTACAGTGTGTGTGTGTGTGTGTATGTGTGTGTGTGTGTGTGTGTTTTTGTTGTTCATCTGATATCATATCATTGTGAATGTTGACACAGTCTGTGGCAGTGTCTTGTTGTGCCAACTGTGAATGTTGACACAGTCTGTGGCAGTGTCTTTTGTGCCAACTATGAATGTTGACACAGTCTGTGGCAGTGTCTTTTGTGCCAACTGTGAATGCTGGACACAGTCTTCGTGTCTCTGTTGTGCCTCTGATATCACTGTGAATGCTGGACACAGTTTCAGTGTCTGTGTACACGTTGCCTGTAATATCTGTGTGGATGTTGGACACAGGTCATGTGTGTGTGTTGCCTGTAATATCTGTGTGGATGTTGGACACAGGTCAGTGTCTGTGTACACGTTGCCTGTAATATCTGTGTGGATGTTGGACACAGGTCAGTGTGTGTGTGTTGCCTGTAATATCTATGTGAATGTTGGACACAGGTCAGTGTGTGTGTGTTGCCTGTAACATCTCTGTGGATGTTGGACACAGGTCAGTGTCTGTGTACACATTGCCTGTAATATCTGTGTGAATGTTGGACACAGGTCAGTGTGTGTGTGTTGCCTGTAATATCTCTGTGGATGTTGGACACAGGTCAGTGTCTGTGTGTTGCCTGTAATATCTCTGTGGATGTTGGACACAGGTCAGTGTCTGTGTGTTGCCTGTAATATCTGTGTGGATGTTGGACACAGGTCAGTGTGTGTGTGTTGCCTGTAATATCTCTGTGGATGTTGGACACAGGTCAGTGTCTGTGTGTTGCCTGTAACATCTCTGTGGATGTTGGACACAGGTCAGTGTGTGTGTGTTGCCTGTAATATCTCTGTGGATGTTGGACACAGGTCAGTGTGTGTGTGTTGCCTGTAATATCTGTGTGAATGTTGGACACAGGTCAGTGTGTGTGTTGCCTATAATATCTGTGTGGATGTTGGACACAGGTCAGTGTCTGTGTGTTGCCTGTAACATCTCTGTGGATGTTGGACACAGGTCAGTGTGTGTGTGTTGCCTGTAATATCTGTGTGGATGTTGGACACAGGTCAGTGTGTGTGTGTTGCCTGTAATATCTCTGTGGATGTTGGACACAGGTCAGTGTCTGTGTGTGTTGCCTGTAACATCTCTGTGGATGTTGGACACAGGTCAGTGTCTGTGTGTTGCCTGTAATATCTGTGTGGATGTTGGACACAGGTCAGTGTGTGTGTGTTGCCTGTAATATCTGTGTGGATGTTGGACACAGGTCAGTGTGTGTGTGTTGCCTGTAATATCTGTGTGGATGTTGGACACAGGTCAGTGTGTGTGTGTTGCCTGTAATATCTGTGTGAATGTTGGACACAGGTCAGTGTGTGTGTGTTGCCTGTAATATCTGTGTGGATGTTGGACACAGGTCAGTGTCTGTGTGTTGCCTGTAACATCTCTGTGGATGTTGGACACAGGTCAGTGTGTGTGTGTTGCCTGTAACATCTGTGTGGATGTTGGACACAGGTCAGTGTGTGTGTGTTGCCTGTAATATCTGTGTGGATGTTGGACACAGGTCAGTGTGTGTGTGTTGCCTGTAATATCTGTGTGGATGTTGGACTCAGTCTGTGTCATGGCTGTAATATCTGTGTGGATGTTGGACTCAGTCTGTGTCATGGCAGGGACCAGAGGACAAGCGGCTCTACCTCACCATCAGGATCAGGGAGCCTGACATCCACGTCCCACACCGGGAGAAAGGGCACGACGAAGGAGACGGGAACAGCTGAAGGCACCACACCACAACAGAAGTCCTGTACAGGTGTGTTTGTGTGTGTGTTAGAATCATTTAGAATTATAATTCTTCCCTCAGCATAATGTCATGTTTTTTTTTCTCTTCTTTCCTATGTTATTTCGTATCTTCTCATGTTGTCTATTTACGTATGTGGACAGTGTCTTGTACTTCCCGGAGTATGCATGTCACCAGATTTGTGTAACAGGTTGATGTACATTCTTTGGGGGAGGGGGGGGCCTCCAAGATCGGTGTTGGGGGGGGGGGGGGGGGGGGGGGGCCCTCCAAGATCGTGTTTTGGGTGATGGGACTTAAACGATAATTCAACAAGAAAAGGGACCTAAAAAGTACTTTAACAGAAAAATTACCTCCCCCTAAAAAGAAAGGAGGCATGTCCAGATCACATCAAATTTTAAAAATAAAATTCAAGTGGTGGATCTGGTTTGCTGTGGATGTGTCCAGTGGTGGATGTGGTTTGCTGTGGATGTGTCCTGGGTGGATGTGGTTTGCTGTGGATGTGGCCAGTGGTGGATGTGGTTTGCTGTGGATGTGTCCAGTGATGGATGTGGTTTGCTGTGGATGTGGCCAGTGGTGGATGTGGTTTGCTGTGGATGTGGTCAATGGTGGATGTGGTTTGCTGTGGATGTGTCCAGTGGTGGATGTGGTTTGCTGTGGATGTGGCCAGTGGTGGATGTGGTTTGCTGTGGATGTGGTCAATGGTGGATGTGGTTTGCTGTGGATGTGTCCAGTGGTGGATATGGTTTGCTGTGGATGTGTCCTGAGTGGATGTGGTTTGCAGTGGATGTGTCCAGTGGTGGATGTGGTTTGCTGTGGATGTGTCCAGTGGTGGATGTGGTTTGCTGTGGATGTGTCCAGTGGTGGATGTGGTTTGCTATGGATGTGTCTGTTTGTATGTAGCCAATGTTTTTGGTGTGACCATTGTGGTCACACACCTTATTTATAAAAATCTGGAACTGATCCACACACTAATGCTGATTCCTTATTTCTTTGTCATATCACACGCGTACAGCCTACGCACTGAATTTCAGGTCAATTTGTCATATCACACGTGTACAGCCTACGCACTGAATTCCAGGTCAATTTGTCATATCACACGTGTACAGCCTACGCACTGAATTCCAGGTCAATTTGTCATATCACACGTGTACAGCCTACGCACTGAATTCCAGGTCAATTTGTCATATTACACGTGTACAGCCTACGCACTGAATTCCAGGTCAATTTGTCATATCACACGTGTACAGCCTACGCACTGAATTCCAGGTCAATTTGTCATATCACACGTGTACAGCCTACGCACTGAATTCTGACTTGTCCAGGTCAATTTGTCATATCACACGTGTACAGCCTACGCACTGAATTCCAGGTCAATTTGTCATATCACACGTGTACAACCTACGCACTGAATTTGTCAGTGCCTAGACTACTGAATTATCCACAAATGTGTTGCCAAGACAGCCTTTTGCATCATTATTGGTTATTGTCATGTGAGATACAACTAAGTTGAAAAATAGAAATGTGAAACTTTTAAAAAAATATCAAAACTTTTTTTTGGCTAATGCTGGCCTTTAGCACAACGCTCTTCAGTTCTTTCCCTTGAATTTCGATCACCGGTGATCGATGGTTTTCTTCCCGGAATTATGGTATTTAAAACATTTTTGTTATCTGAAGCAATGTATCGCCTAAAAAACCGAATTAGACACATTCATCACAAAAGTATTGTTATTTTAGAAATAATGCGCAGAATATTATGAAAAAAGAACATCCGTCATGCAAAATGCAAAAGTCTCAAAAACTGTTGAGAGTAAGATACTTTTACAAATACATGGTTTGAACATTCAAAGCTTGCCAAAGAACCTGTACAGGAACAAAATATTGGTTCAACATTGATGAATGGATCTGTCGTTGCCTGGGGTCGGTTGCATGTACAGACTTAGCGGACTCTAAGTTTGCTTAAAGTTAGGGATTTGCTTAGCGTGAAGGAATCCTGTTGCATGGGCTTGCTTAGCAGCAAAGGATGCTTAACATCTTGCTTAAAGTTAGGACAGCTCCCCCCCACGCGTAAGTGCGAACTTAGCTAGGACAGAGCATACCGCAGTAAATAAAAATGGCGAACCGCGTTGTGTATGGGCTTCTGTTGCGCCAAAATTTGAGGCGAGAGAGAATTTTCAGGGATCGGACGAACCCTTTTGATGTGTATGACGACGTAGCATTGTACTCAAGATTCAGATTTCGACGGGCAGACATTTTAGACCTGTGTGATGTGATTGAGGATGACATTGATCACCCGTTTCAACGGCGAGGCTCGCTGACTCCGCTCTTGCAGCTTCTGATCGCACTGCGTTTTTATGCCAGTGGGTGTTTTCAGGAAGTGATTAGGATTTGTTTGGTGTCGACAAAAGCACAGTGTGTCGAGTATTATAGAGGTTCTCGAGCATTCGCAAACAGGCTGGATGAGTATGTTCGCATGCCAACCGTGGAGACAGCCAACAGAACGGCCAACAGTGAAATTTGCTGTTCTCACACGTTTCTTCCCGTCGTTGTCCGCCATGCTGTCTTGTTGATTCTTATCTGCGGGAGTTACTTTCCATTGGTTCGTTTTGGTGACGTATGCACAAACTGTGTGCGATGACGGAGCCATGCTAAAAATAACCATCCTGACCGACAACTTAGTTAAGTCCGCGACAAAGACGGTATGTGCAACCGATTGACAAAAATGCGCAAAGGAAATCTTTACAGTTTGCTTTGGCTCTAAGCAAACTTTGCTTAAGTCAACTTTTAAGAATGTATATGCAACCGGCCCCTGGGAATTATAGACAAGCCGACACAGGCCAAATGGTAATTAAAAGGAAATTTAAAAAAAAAATGGTAACATGTCATTAGAGGGTGATAGGGCTCACTTGATAAGTTGAACTGTTCTATAAAATGATGTGAGTCGGTGCTCAGACTCTGGGTTAGGTTTGATAGTAGAGTGGACTGTTTGTTAATTAATGTCCTATTGTACCTGTAGGTGATTGTACTTGTAGACATTGAAAATGAAACGAAAACATTTCATTGTTAGGCGAATTACTGCTCAAGGCAGAACAAGACGAAGGTGAAAGAGGGGGGCGATATGGGGATGGGGTGGGGGTGAAGTCGTGTGTGTGTGTGTGTGTGAGGAAGGTGGAGAAGAGAGAGAGAGAGAGAGAGAGAGAGAGAGAGAGAGAGAGGCAGGCAGAAGGACTAGGGGATACAACTCTCAGTTCATTATACACAATGCTGTTGTGTTGACCTAGACCTCACCCAGACCTGCATGCCCACACTGTCCATGTCGACGCGGAGGAAAAGGAAAGCAAAGGACAGCACGGCCCCTGCGAGCCCACCCAAGAGAAAAGGCAACGTCAGGTGTGGCAAGGGTGTCCCCGCTCTCTCACTGGCGCAGAGAGTCCAAGGTGAGGGAACCAGGCTGGAGCCCTAGACTAGAGTCACAGTAGAGAGAGTAGACAGAACTGTGGAGCTGTAGTGTAGACTGGAGTAGTAGTCACAGTAGTGAGAGTAGACAGAACTGTGGAGCTTTAGTGTAGACTGGGGTAGTAGTGACAGTAGAGAGAGTAGACAGAACTGTGGAGCTTTAGTGCAGACTGGAGTAGTAGTCACAGTAGAGAGAGTAGACAGAACTGTGGAGCTTTAGTGTAGACTGGAGTAGTAGTCACAGTAGAGAGAGTAGACAGAACTGTGGAGCTGTAGTGTAGACTGGAGTGGTAGTCACAGTAGTGAGAGTAGATAGAACTGTGGAGCTGTAGTGTAGACTGGAGTAGTAGTCACAGTAGAGAGAGTAGACAGAACTGTGGAGCTTTAGTGCAGACTGGAGTAGTAGTCACAGTAGAGAGAGTAGACAGAACTATGGAGCTGTAGTGTAGACTGGAGTAGTAGTCACAGTAGAGAGAGTAGACAGAACTGTGGAGCTGTAGTGTAGACTGGGTAGTAGTCACAGTAGAGAGAGTAGACAGAACTGTGGAGCTGTAGTGTAGACGGGAGTAGTAGTCACAGTAGAGAGAGAGTAGACAGAACTGTGGAGCTGTAGTGTAGACTGGAGTAGTAGTCACAGTAGAGAGAGTAGACAGAACTGTGGAGCTTTAGTGTAGACTGGAGTAGTAGTCACAGTAGTGGAGTATAGATAGAACTGTGGAGCTTTAGTGTAGACTGGAGTAGTAGTCACAGTAGAGAGAGTAGACAGAACTGTGGAGCTGTAGTGTAGACTGGAGTAGTAGTCACAGTAGAGAGAGTAGACAGAACTGTGGAGCTGTAGTGTAGACTGGAGTAGTAGTCACAATAGAGAGAGTAGACAGAACTGTGGAGCTGTAGTGTAGACTGGAGTTGTAGTCACAGTAGAGAGAGTAGACAGAACTATGGAGCTTTAGTGTAGACTGGAGTAGTAGTCACAGTAGTGAGTATAGACAGAACTGTGGAGCTTTAGTGTAGACTGGAGTAGTAGTCACAGTAGAGAGAGTAGACAGAACTGTGGAGCTTTAGTGTAGACTGGGGTAGTAGTCACGTAGAGAGATACAGAACTTGGAGCTTTAGTAGTAGACTCAGGGTATATGACAGCAGAAGAGTAGACAGAACTGTGAGCTTAGGCACTGAGTATAGTCACAGTAGAGAGATAGACATAATGTGTGAGCTTTAGTGTCGACTGGAGTACCCGTCACAGTAGGAGAGTCAGACACGAACTGTGGAGCTTTAGTGCAGACTGAGTATAGTCACAGTAGTGAGTAGACAGAATAGGAGCTGTAGTGTAGACTGGAGTAGTAAGTCCACAGTAGAGAGAGTAGACAGAACTGTGAGCTTAGAATCAGTCTGGCAGTAGTCATGTACGTAGAAGAGCAGAGTAGACCGAACGTGGAGTTAGTGAGACTGAGTAGTACAGTCACAGTAGAGAGAGATAGACAGAACTGTGGAGCTTTAGTGTAGACGGGAGTAGTTGTACAGTAGAGAGTGTAGACAGAACTGTGGAGCTTTAGTGTAGACTGGAGTAGTTGTCACAGTAGAGAGAGTAGACAGAACTGTGGAGCTTTAGTACAGACTGGAGTGGTACAGTCACAGTAGAGAGAGAGAGAGTAACAGATGTGGAGCTTTAGTACAGACTGGAGTAGTACAGTCACAGTAAGAGAGAGAGTAGACAGAACTGTGGAGCTTTAGTGTAGACTGGAGTAGGTGTCACAGTAGAGAGAGTAGACAGAACTATGGAGCTTTAGTACAGACTGGAGTAGTACAGTCACAGTAGAGAGAGAGAGTGACAGAACTGTGGAGCTTTAGTGTAGATGGGAGTAGTTAGTCACAGTAGAGAGAGTAGACAGAACTGTGGAGCTTTAGTGTAGACGGAGTAGTTGTCACAGTAGAGAGAGTAGACAGAACTGTGGAGCTTTAGTACGAGACTGGAGTGGTACAGTCACAGTAGAGAGAGAGAGTAGACAGAACTGTGGAGCTTTAGTAGACTGGAGATGGTTGTCACAGTAGAGGAGAGTAGACAGAACTGTGGAGCTTTAGTTAGACTGGAGTAGTTGTCACAGTAGAGAGAGTAGACAGAACTGTGGAGCTGTAGTGTAGACTGGAGTAGTTGTCACAGTAGGAGAGTAGACAGAACTATGGAGCTGTAGTAGACTGAAGTAGTATGTCACAGTAGTGAGAGTAGACAGAACTGTGGAGCTTTAGTGTAGATGGAGTAGTTGTCACAGTAGAGAGAGTAGACAGAACTGTAGAGCTGTAGTGTAGACTGGAGTAGTTGTCACAGTAGGAGAGTAGACAGAACTGTGGAGCTGTAGTAAGACTGGAGTGTACAGTCACAGAGAGAGAGAGTAGACAGAACTGTGGAGCTGTAGTGTAGACTGGAGTATGTACAGTCACAGTAGTGAGAGTAGACAGAACTGTGGAGCTGTAGTGTAGACGAGGGTAGTCACAGTAGTGAGAGAGAGTAGACAGAACTGTGGAGCTTAGTGTAGACTGGAGTAGTAGTCACAGTAGAGAGAGTAGACAGAACTGTGGAGCTGTAGTGTAGACTGAGTATTAGTCACAGTAGTGAGAGTAGATAGAACTGTGGAGCTGTAGTGTAGACTGGAGTAGTAGTCACAGTAGAGAGAGTAGACAGAACTGTGAGCTTTAGTGTAGACTGGAGTAGTTGTCACAGTAGTGAGAGTAGACAGAACTGTGGAGCTTTAGTGTAGACTGGAGTAGTAGTCACAGTAGAGAGAGTAGACAGAACTGTGGAGCTGTAGTGTAGACTGAGTAGTACAGTCACAGTAGTGAGAGTAGACAGAACTGTGGAGCTGTAGTGTAGACTGAGTAGTAGTCGTACAAAGGATTGTCCAGACAATTTAAGCTGGGGCCAAAAGAATAAGACAACTAGTAGAGGTTTGCGTGCGGAGTTTGCGTGCACGGAGAATCGACAACTGTTGGAAGTTGCGGGCTAAGTTTTAGCTGAATAGTCTGTAGTGACATGTATTTAGACCTGTAGAGGTATGTATTGGTTAAGCTTTGGAGATAGGCAGTAGGAGGTTAACAAATTCATGTATTTGGAAACTAAACAATTTATAGATATGTTGTTGCAGAATTCCAACTCAAGTATACAGTCGTTTTATAACGGGATGAGGTATTTATGTCGTGAATGTGATGTATTCAGTTTGAAATTAACAGTTAGATAAGATAAATGATGTTTGTCCCTTCATTCAATAGTTTTACTTAGATGTTGAATGAGGAATATGTTGCTGATGGATAATATCACACACACAACCACACACACACACACACACACACACACACACACACACACACACACCACACACACAATCAATGTATGGTCTCTCGAAAATTGATATGCTATTGTGTGATGTTTGATGATGATGTATAGTTCATAAGACAAGCATTTATTTTACAAAAGTGTATGTTTGTGTCTATAAATGGTGTCAACTATAATTGCAAATTTATATGAAATCATTGTGGTTGATATTGCAAGGAAGGGGATGTAAAGGAAATGGTTATGACGAGGATAGTAAAAGGAAATCCTTTCTTGTAAAATGGTATTGATGAGGTTGACAAAGTGGAATTGTGCTTTTGCTGTTCTTGAGGGTAGTGAATCGAAATCTTTATTCTGTCTGTCTGGGACTTTCTTTACATAGTCACAGTAGAGAGAGTAGACAGAACTGTGGAGCTTTAGTGTAGACTAGAGTAGTTGTCACAGTAGAGAGAGTAGACAGAACTGTGGAGCTGTAGTGTAGACTGGAGTAGTAGTCACAGTAGTGAGAGTAGACAGAACTGTGGAGCTTTAGTGTAGACTGGAGTAGTAGTTACAGTAGTGAGAGTAGACAAAATTGTGGAGCTTTAGTGTAGACTGGAGTAGTGGTTACAGTGGTGAGAGAGTAGACAGAACTGTGGAACTTTAGTGTAGACTAGAGTAGTACAGTCACAGTAGAGAGAGTAGACAGAATTGTGGAGCTTTAGTGTAGACTAGAGTAGTACAGTCACAGTAGAGAGAGTAGACAGAACTGTGGAGCTTTGGTGTAGACTAGAGTAGTACAGTCACAGTAGTGAGAGTAGACAGAACTGTGGAGCTTTAGTGTAGACTGGAGTAGTACAGTCACAGTAGTGAGAGAGAGTAGACAGAACTGTGGAGCTTTAGTGTAGACTGGAGTAGTAGTTACAGTAGTGAGAGTAGACAGAACTATGGAGCTTTAGTGTAGACTGGAGTAGTAGTCACAGTAGTGAGAGTAGACAGAATTGTGGAGCTTTAGTGTAGACTGGAGTAGTAGTCACAGTAGTGAGAGTAGACAGAACTGTGGAGCTTTAGTGTAGACTGGAGTGGTACAGTCACAGTAGTGAGAGTAGACAGAATTGTGGAGCTTTAGTGTAGACTGGAGTAGTAGTCACAGTAGTGAGAGTAGACAGAACTGTGGAGCTTTAGTGTAGACTGGAGTGGTACAGTCACAGTAGTGAGAGTAGACAGAATTGTGGAGCTTTAGTGTAGACTGGAGTAGTAGTTATAGTAGTGAGAGTAGACAGAACTGTGGAGCTTTAGTGTAGACTGGAGCAGTAGTTACAGTAGTGAGAGTAGACAGAACTGTGGAGCTTTAGTGTAGACTGGAGTAGTAGTTACAGTAGTGAGAGTAGACAAAATTGTGGAGCTTTAGTGTAGACTGGAGTAGTGGTTACAGTGGTGAGAGAGTAGACAGAACTGTGGAGCTTTAGTGTAGATTGGAGTAGTAGTTACAGTAGTGAGAGTAGACAGAATTGTGGAGCTTTAGTGTGGACTTAGTGTAGTACAGTTGAAATAACACACCTATTTTATGCATGCAATGTTCGCTGACGAAGTTGGGCTTTTGATTGACTTTTTCGTTACACTGAAATTTTAGAATTGTTATAAATTTGTTGCGAAGGAACAGAAACTAAATCAACTTTATGCATTCAGAGACAAAACAAAAGAAGTACCACCGAGTACATTCATTTTATTGTGTTTTCTTTTTTATTCATAAGATTTTTTTTTTTTAATTTCTTTGTTAATGCTTGTTTCGTCTCTTTCAGATTTCTTATTTTAGGAGTCATAGTGCTGTTGCTGCTTCTGTTGCAGATATTGTGGGAGACTATTACTGCGAGGTGTCGATTCCTGTGGAAACAGTTATTGGGCAGTTGAAACAGATTGGTTCTTTGTCTGACTGTTGGGTGCCAGTCGTCCTCACCATCGTCATGGTGAGTTGAAGAGTGTGTGTGTGTGTGTGTGTAGTGGTTCAGATCCATCTAAACTCGGGTAAAATGATTGTGTGTGTGTGTGTGTGTGTGTGTGTGTGTGTGTGTGTGTGTGGGTGTGTGTGTGTGTGTATGTAGTGTTTCAGATCCATCTCAACTCGGGTAAAATAATGTGTGTGTGTGTGTGCATTCGTTCTTTAATTTAACGTCTGTCCACCTAACAGTGATTTTAGACAGTATGTAAGTGTTATGTGTGTGTGCATGTGATGTTTTTGGGTGTATGCCTGCAAATGGTTGGTGTTGATTTTGGGCGTACGTAGGTATGTATAATGCAATTAGGCCTAGATTAAAAAAAAGAAAAAGAAAAAAACCCACCACATAACTGAATCCAAACTTTAAAAGAAACACTAAATAAGCAACTAACACCAGGATGGGGAAAATAACATAGACGTTAAAGTAAATGTCCAATTGGGCTCTTAATCAGTCCTTGAACAACTTCAAAAATGTTTGATTCGTTAGAGATGACGTCTTCAAAGACTGACATCGAAGGTTCAGTGTTCAACAACCAAGCAGGTAAATAGGGTTTCATTCTATCGCACACAAAAAGTAGATGGAACGGAGTGATTTGCTGGCCACAAATACAAGTCACATGTTTACAGAATTTGGTTTTAAAGGCATCAAGCCTCAATCTAAAAATCAAACTTTTTAAAATCCTCTTTTGGTAGAGATTCTTGATACCTGTTTTATTGTCTGATATCTTGTTAAATAATATCCCCTTTTTGTTTTTGGTGCCTTTTCCCTTATTTAAAATAGAGTTCCAGGCTGTGTCTTTTAAAAGTCTGTAACTCTCATGTAAGGATAAAGGAATGTATATAGATTTTGTTAAATCAGTTTCAGTGATAGCAGCCTTTTTGGCTAATTTGTCTACCCTTTCATTAGCAGATAATCCACAGTGAGATGGAACCCAACAAAAATCGACATAAGAACCACGTAAATGCAAAAAAATGAATTAAGTGGTACACTTCTGATATAAGTTCTTCTCTCACACTAGTATTAAAAGATTTTAGAGCTTGTAGGACTGATTTTGAATCAACACAAAGTAGTATTTGAAATACAGGAAATCGAAAATCAAGAAGAAAGTTTAATGCCATAATAATGGCAATAAGTTCCGCAGTAAGTATGGAAATATTCTTACCAAGGTGGTAACCTTTCTCTATTTTTAAGGATGGAATTATGAATGCTGAACCAGACAAATGATTGTCTAGTACAGAACCATCTGTATAGATTTTAAGGTGATTTATATAAGTTTCATTTATATGTGACTTAACATACGTTGGCAGCAAGGGTCCATCACTTTTTCTTAAACTTGTATAGTCTATGTCATAATTTGCTCTACTAAATTCCCATCACTTTTTCTTAAACTTGTATAGTCTATGTCATAATTTGCTCAACTAAGTTCCCATTCCGGGATAGTGCTAAAAGACACCCGAAGAGCTACGTTTTGAGGGGCAGTGCCTGCTTTTGTAAATAAGTCAGATGAGTATGAGGCTATCGATTTTAGAGAATCAATTTTTTGTGCCCGTTTAGGAAAATCTGTTTCTGATTTTAATTCAGTTTCACTGGTATTAAGATTTTGTAGTGTGTGTGTGTGTGTGTGTGTGTGTGTGTGTGTGTGTGTGTGTGTGTGTGTGTGTTGTCTCTTTTAGAGTGTTTGGATTTGCATGGTGGGAGACATTAACACTTTGCAGAAGACTCCATGAAAACCTTGTTCAGAGATGTCACACCTGATGTGATTTTTGAATTTCTGAAAGAGATTAACATTTTTCACCTGATCTAAGATTTTACAGAGGGAAGATTTTTAACCAAAATATCCGGTGTGTTTTTAGAAGGTGTGTTTTAAAGTGTTGTGTGAATGAGGTTTTTTGTTTGTTTGTTTTTTGTTTTAAACAATGACTTGAGAGTTGACTTCAACGCGGTGACAGCCCTGATATGGCCCTTTGTGGTTGGCTGGGCTATAAGCAACATGACCTTACCTTTCAACGTGGTGACAGCCCTGATATGGCCCTTGGTGGTTGGCTGGGCTATAAGCAACATTATCTGACCTTACCTGACTGACTTGCTGGTTGTGGGGTTCACAGTTGCTGAAGTCAGAAAACAAGGACCTGCAGTTGGACATCGTCAAGGCATGTTGTGGGCGGGGCCAGCAGAGTGCTGCCGCCAGGAAGCAGCTCAGTGGGCGTGTCTTCATGGACGGCACCGAGATCCGGTTCATGCACCTGCTGCTGCGATGTATGGAGGTCGACTCGGTGAGTTGGGGGAAGAGTAGGGGTGGGATGAGGGCGGGGAAGTGGGGAGGGGGGCAACTGAGGTGTTGAGGTAGGGGTTTTGATGGGGAGAGAGGGTTGGAGAAATGGAGCCAGGGAGAGTTGGGGACTATTGGGTTTACAGTTAATCTTGGTAAATGAAGCTGTCGAGCAATCCATATTGTTCAGTTTTTTGTCAGGTTCGCCAATGAAAGAGTTTGATCAGCTGTCACTATCAATTAGTCTCATCTTGCCGAAACATGAAGCTGTCTGGCAGATCTAATTGTTAGGTTTTGTGTCTGACTCATAAAGAAACATTGATAAGAAACACAGATGAATGTAGAAACTGATGTGTATAGTAGATTTTTATACTCAGATGACAGTGCAGAAAGAAAGAAAACCTGTTTGTTTGTACTAGGTTTTGATTCATTGATGTTTGCATGAATCGTTGACATCAGCAGACTCTTTTGCAAATGTGGCATGTTTTTAGTTTCTTGTTCATGCACACACACACACGCGTGCGCGCACGCACGCACGCACGCACGCAAGCACACACACACACACACGCACACACACACACACACACACACACACACACACACACACACACACACACACACACACACACATACACACACACACACACACACACATACACACACGTATAGTTGCACATAAAGGTACAAAAGGCATAATAGTGCAGTTGATGGTGAAGAGTGGTGTGAACCATTCCTGGGAACTATCAAGCACCATGGAGGTGACATCAGCAGAGGCTTTATGGGCTGTGTGTGTTTCAGGGCTGCGATCGAGGGCGCCTCATGCAGATGTTGTGGACCTCCATTTTATCCTCCAACAAAGCGGAGAAAACCAGCACGACACAGCGAGCCTCCCTCTGGTAAGGCAGCCAATGACGATGTGGAACAGTCAGACCAGATGATTTCAACACATTTTGTGCACTCGTTCTGTGAAAATATGACAAGTACAAAGTTAAAAGTCCCTTAACTGGATGGCAGTAGGAGCAATGAACTGTTAAAAGTTAACCATTTCTATGGCACTTGGCTATAGGAGGTTGAGTTCTCTGTTCTCCTTTTGCTACCTTGACCTTCCTAGAGCGGAATCAGGTACCCAGTGACTCCTTGAGAAGGGCGCGTTTCCAAGTCATGAAGTTGTGACTTCATGGACAGAGCGGGTTTCCAAGTCATGAAATTGTGACTTCATGGGCAGGGCGGGTTTCCAAGTCATGAAATTGTGACTTCATGGACAGAGCGGGTTTCCAAGTCATGAAATTGTGACTTCATGGGCAGGGCGGGTTTCCAAGTCATGAAATTGTGACTTCATGGGCAGGGCACGTTTCCAAGTCATGAAATTGTGACTTCATGGGCAGGACGCGTTTCCAAGTCATGAAATTGTGACTTCATGGGCAGGGCGCGTTTCCAAGTCATGAAATTGTGACTTCATGGGCAGGGTGCGTTTCCAAGTCATGAAATTGTGACTTCATGGCAGGACGGGTTTCCAAGTCATGAAATTGTGACTTCGCGGGCAGGGCGCGTTTCCAAGTCATGAAATTGTGACTTCACGGGCAGGGCGCGTTTCCAAGTCATGAAATTGTGACTCCATGAGCAGGGAGGGTTTCCAAGTCATGAAATTGTGACTTCATGGGCAGGGTGGGTTTCCAAGTCATTAAATTGTGACTCCATGAGCAGGTTTTTTTTCAAGTCGTGAAATTGTGACTTCATGGGCAGGGAGGGTTTCCAAGTCATGAAATTGTGACTCCATGAGCAGGGTGGGTTTCCAAGTCATGAAATTGTGACTTCATGAGCAGGGCGGGTTTCCAAGTCATGAAATTGTGACTTCATGAGCAGGGAGAGTTTCCAAGTCATGAAATTGTGACTTTATGGGCAGGGCACGTTTCCAAGTCATGAAATTGTGACTTCACGGGCAGGGCGCGTTTCCAAATCATGAAATTGTGACTTCATGAGCAGTGCGCGTTTCCAAGTCATGAAATTGTGACTTCATGAGCAGTGCGCGTTTCCAAGTCATGAAATTGTGACTTCATGAGCAGGGCGCGTTTCCAAGTCATGAAATTGTGACTTCATGAGCAGGGAGGGTTTCCAAGTCATGAAATTGTGACTTCATGAGCAGGGAGGGTTTCCAAGTCATGAAATTGTGACTTCATGAGCAGGGAGGGTTTCCAAGTCATGAAATTGTGACTTCATGAGCAGGGCGCGTTTCCAAGTCATGAAATTGTGTCGGTTAAAAACAGTTGTTACAGATATTGTGTGACACTACTGTTAGACGTTATGGATGTTGTAGGGAGGTGTCGGTTAAAAACAGTTGTTACAGATATTGTGTGACACTGCTGTCAGACGTTATGGATGTTGTAGGGAGGTGTCGGTTAAAAACAGTTGTTACAGATATTGTGTGACACTATCAGCACATGTCATTGATTTTTCTGAGAAGTATTTGAAACACATTTCCACACATACACATGCTCACACACACACACACACACACACACACACTCATGCACTCACACACACCTACACCTATACACACACACACCTACACACACACACACACATGATGTTAGGTTTCCTAAGTAAGTGCTGTTTTGTTCCCAGTCGTCTGTATGTGGGGCTGTGTGGATCGTTGGGGAGTGTGGAAGAGGTGCGTGCACTGGCCTTCAAAGTGGTGATGATGCGATTGGACGGCTTTGTCACCATCGTCCTGGCTATCGCTGCTGTCTGGCCCCGACCCTTGACTCGGCACAAACCCTCAGGTACGACACAGTGTGTGTGAGTTTGGGTTTGGGTATGTGTGTGTGTGTGTGTTGAGTGTGTATGTGTTGTGTGTGTGTGTATATTGTGTGGGTGCGCGTGTGTTGAGTGTGTGTGTGTACACATGTGTTTGTGTGCGTGTGTTTTATTGTGTGTGTTTAAAAAATCAAAGGTAAATCGCATAATAACCTGGTTTAAAATCAGTTGTGTTGTGTGTGTGTTCATGCTCTGTGTGTGTATTGTTTGTATTTCTTCGAGTGTGTGTGTGTGTACAGATTTGCTGGTATATACATTCTTTGCTGGTGTTTTTATGCTGTGTGTACAGATTTGCTCATGTGTGGTATATACATTCTTTGCTGGTGTTTTTATGCTGTTGTGTTATATCTTTGTTAAAAAAAAAAAGTCATGTCTCTTGATGAAACAGAATACATGCTTGGTGAGTCTGTATGAAAAAATAAGAAAATCAACAACAGATTGGTAGATGTAATGACCTACTTTCAGGTGTCACAATAGACAGCAACATTTATCATTATCATGAATATACATATACACACACTCCCCCCCAACCCGAAAATAATTTTCCTACTGAAAATGTTAACATGTGCTGTTGAAGTAAGTGCCATTCTCGCGAGACAATCGCCCTCATCAGTCAGTAAAAATTTTGAGAGGGAAGGGAGCTAAATCTGACCCTTATAAATACAGGAACTCCCACAATTACTTCCCTTGACTCAGTTCAGTAAGCACTCTTTTCAGATTTCTGTCTTGAGGACAGGCCCACCGTGTGACTCTTGTTTTGAAGTTTGACTGTGTAGCATTATGTAATTCCTCATGCATTGTTATACAATTCCAGGGGTGTATTTTTAATCTGAGAACATCCAAGTTGTCGAGTTGGCTGCCACTCTTTTCCATGAAGTTGGAGTATTTCTGCCTTAACCCTCTTGCAATCACATTTTCCAGCCTAGAACTGCTCCTAGTATTCCTATTGTTTTGAGAAATTTAAGCTAAAACTCACCTACTGCCTTTGAAAGGCTGTAGTGGACAAAGTTTCCACTGCAGCGCTGTCAAATTTAGTATGCAGAATTCTGATACATCATATTTCATAATGCAGAGATGTCACATGTTTGGGATGCATGTTGGTGTCATTGTCACCCTGTTTGTCACAAAACAATGGGACATCAAATGTTGACAATGTTACTATAATACACCAGACAGACAATAACATTGTCGGCATGCATTTGTTAGTATAAATCATCAAAGGGTGGCCTGCCTCAACTTGTAAACAGCAGTCCTGGTTCAGTAAATCCAGTTTGGGGTGTCACAAAGTGTCACATGATTGTCACATACTCAAACATGCGGCCAGGTAACTTTACAGTTTTTGTTTTTCATCCTAAAAGGTGTGTTTGTCACTACTGAACGATTTTTAACACTAGAATATACACAGTCACAGAAAGAAGTAAACTCCATTATTTACACTCTAGTGTGGTGTCTGGTCACACACAGCAGGAAGGTGAGTGTCACCACTGTCACATGTCACCAATATGGTAAACACTACTCTTGATCCATGGTTTCTACCATATTTGCCACATGGCAGAAACCGTGTTTTCGACATCACCCCACTGATCCATGGCTCGCTAAACCGAAGATCAGTCGACCAGTAGCACCTGAGTCTTGGCAGACGTTTGATTCCCATCATGATGAGCACGGTTACGTATGCAGGCATCTCCGCAGGCGTCGTATCCTGCCAAAGTGGGTCAGGTTGTCCCCGCTTTGCCATCTGCTGCCTGGCGTACAGGTTCGTCTGGTCAGCAGCTGTAGTAAAAAGCAACTGCGGCAGGAAGAGAAAAAAATAATCCAGAGGTGTAGCTGTGTCTGGAAAATCATGATTTGGCCCAGTCTCCTCCTGAAAAAGCTGAACTACGGGTGCGGAAGTCGCCGGACGCCCCGTGGTCACAAACGCAAACAAAGGCGCATCATCATCTTCATCACTTTCTTCACCTTCTTCTCCCTCTTCTTCCTCTCAAACATCCACATCACTTTCATTTAACTCCTCTCTTCATATCTCTCTACATCTTGCAGTATTTCATCCAACTTCTCTTCATATAATCCAAAAAATCGCCGTCAGTAGAAGCGCTAGCAGACGCCATTTTCATAAACAAGGCGATGCCGTCTGCAGCAGTAAAATGCGGTCAGTTCACGACCCTAGTCTTTGTGAATGAATTGTTTCCCACACCCCATACTACTGCTAAGATTTCATTGGACACCTCTCAGGGATGCACGTTTATTTTTGGCCAGCCCTGACTTAAAACAAGATCGCAGTGTGTAAGGCAAAGTAACGCGGCACGTACGGCCGGTTGCGGCCGAAACGAATAGCAGGGGAGACAAACACAGCGGCCGGATACGGGCGAAATGAATGCAAGAGGGTTAATGTCTGGATAAAAAATGGTCATACACACAAAACTCCACTCCCTATACAGGGGTGTCCGCAGGAGTATCAGCCTGTGTACGCAGAAGAAGAAGAGGCTGCTACTCTTGAATGTCTTCTACGATGCCCGTGTGCTTTACCAGGGGTCAAGTCTGTCTCTCATGCTTGAAGTAGTGCCTGTGTGACGATGCCTTGTACTTTACCAGGGCTCAAGTCTGTCTCTCATGCTTAACGTAGTGCCTGTGTGACGATGCCCGTGTACTTTACCAGGGCTCAAGTCTGTCTCTCATGCTTGATGTAGTGCCTGTGTGACGATGCCTTGTACTTTACCAGGGCTCAAGTCTGTCTCTCATGCTTGAAGTAGTGCCTGTGTGACGATGCCTTGTACTTTACCAGGGCTAAAGTCTGTCTCTCATGCTTGATGTAGTGCCTGTGTGACGATGCCTTGTACTTTACCAGGGCTCAAGTCTGTCTCTCATGCTTGACGTAGTGCCTGTGTGACGATGCCTTGTACTTTACCAGGGCTCAAGTCTGTCTCTCATGCTTGAAGTAGTGCCTGTGTGACGATGCACTCGAGACTTGCATTTCATTTTCTTCCCCCCCCCCCCCCCCCCCCCCCCCCCCCCCCCCCCTTTGCTGTTACGTAATGTTTGCGACATGTTGGAATCTTAACCTGTGTATATTTCTTAAATAAATGTTAGCCAACCGCCCAGAGAACGTGGACAAACAAGTAACTCGTTTGTCCACGTTCTCTGGGCGTTCGCTAACATTTATTTAAGATTTGTTTAGATTTCCGCCTGCAGTCGTCTCGCTTTGCAACTAGATCTGTGTATATTTCTTAATTCAACGTTCAAGATTACCCTTTTTGAACTGTGTCCTGATTTGTTTGACCAGTGACATCTTACCAGTGAGGTAACCAGCATGCTTTGTTTCATTCAGCTTTGAATTGTTTTGAGGGAAGTGGCGTGGGTGTGGCATATTGTATACTATGCGTTAACTGTGCACTGTGTGTTGACCTGTGTGTTAACTGTGTACTGTGTGTTAACTGTGCACTGTGTGTTGACTGTGCTGTGTGTTGATGGTGTGCCGTGTGTTGACGGTGTACTGTGTGTTGATGGTGTACCATGTGTTGACGGTGTACTGTTTTGACAGTGTAATGTGTGTTGACGGTGTACTGTGTGTTGATGGTGTACTGTATGTTAACTGTGTACTATGTGTTGACTGTGCTGTGTGTTGACGGTGTACTGTTTGTTGATGGTGTACTGTGTGTTGACGGTGTGCTGTGTTGGTGTATTGTGTTGATGGTGTACTGTATGTTAACTGTGCACTATGTGTTGACTGTACACTGTGTGTTGACGGTGTACTGTGTTGATGGTGTACTGTGTGTTGACGGTGTACTGTGTGTTAACTGTGTACTATGTGTTGATGGTGTACTGTGTGTTGACTGTGCTGTGTGTTGACGGTGTACTGTGTGTTGACGGTGTACTGTGTGTTGACAGTGTACTGTGTGTTGACGGTGTACTGTGTGTTGATGGTTTACTGTGTAGATAGTGTACTGTTGATGGTGTATGTGTGGTTGTACTGTGTTGACGTGTACTGTGTGTTGACGGTGTACTGTGTTGATGGTGTACTGTGTGTTGATGGTTTACTGTGTGTTGATGGTGTACTGTGTGTTGATGGTGTACTGTGTTGAAGTGTACTGTGTTGACGTGTACTGTGTTGATGGTGTACTGGTGTTGATGGTGTACTGTGTTATGGTTACGTGTTGATGGTTTTACGTGTTGATGGTGTACTGGGTGTTGATGGTGTACTGGGTGTTGATGGTGTACTGGGTGTTGATGGTTTACTGTGTTGATGGTGTACTGTGTTGATGGTGTACTGTGTGTGACAGTGTACTGTGTGATGTGTACGGGTGTTGATGGTGTAATGTGTGTTGATGGTTTACTGTGTTGATGTGTATGTGTGTTGACTGTGTACTGTGTTGACGGTTGTGTACTGTGTTGCGGTTGACGTGTGTTGACGGTGTGTTGATGGTGTACTGTGTGTGACGGTGTACTGTGTGATGGTGTGACTGTGTGTTGATGGTGTACTGTGTTGATGGTGTACTGTGTGTTGATGTGTACTGTGTTGACGGTGTACTGTGTGTTGAGTGTACTGTGGTTGATGTGTATGTTTGTTGACGGTGTACTGTGTTGACGGTGTTACGTGTGTGTTGACGGTGTTGTACTGTGTGTGGTGTACTGTGTGTTGATGGTTGTAGTGTGTGACGTGTGTTGTTGACGGTGTTACTGTGTGTTGATGGTTACTGTGTGTTGACGGTGTACTGTGTGTTGATGGTTGTACTGGTGACGGTTGATGTGTGTATCTGTTTGGTTGATGGTGTACTGTGTGTTGACGGTGTACTGTGTGTTGACGGTGTAACTGTGTTGATGGTTGTGTTACTGTGTGTTGATGTGTTGTAGTACTGTGTGTTGACAGTGTACTGTGTGTTGACGGTGTACTGTGTTGATGGTGTACTTATGTGTGTGATGGTTGTACTGTGTGTTGGTGACTGTGTGTTGACGTGTACTGTGTTGACGGTTTGTCTGGTGTTGACTGTTGACTGTGTGTTGATGGTGTACTGTGGTGACAGTGTTGATGTGTGTGTACTGTGTGTTGATGGTGTATGTGTGATGTGTATGTGTTGACGGTGTACTGTGTGTTGACTGGTGTACTGTGTGTTGTTGATGGTGTATGTGTTGACTGTACTGTGTTGATGGTGTACTGTGTGTTGACAGTGTATTTGTTGAGTTGTACTGGTGTATGATGTTCTGTGTTGATGGTGTACTGTGTGTTGATGGTGTACGTGTGTGTGTGACTGTGTGTGACAGTGTACTGTGTGTTGACTGGTGTACTGTGTTGTGGTTACTGTGTTGATGTGTACTGTGTGTTGACGTGTACTGTGTTGTGTGTATGTGTGTTGTGTGTACTGTGTGTTGACGTGTACATGTGTTGACGTGTACTGTGTTGTTGTGTACTGTGTTTGTTGATGGTGTACTGTGTTGATGAGTGTACTGTGTGTTGACGGTACTGTGTGACTGTGTACTGTGTTGACTGGTGTACTGTGTGTTTGATGGTGTACTGTGTTTGAGGTGTACTGTGTTGATTGGTGGTACTGTGTGTTGACAGTGTACTTGTGTTGACGGTGTACTGTGTTGATGATGTTACTGTGTTGATGGTGTACTGTGTGTTGACGGTCTGTGTTGAGTGTACTGTGTGTTGATGGTGTACTGTGTGTTGACAGTGTATCTGTGTGTTGATCGGTGTACTGTGTTGATGGTGTACTGTGGTTGATGGTGTACTGTGTGTTGATGTGTACTGTGTGTTGATGGTGTACTGTGTGTTGGTGTGTGTTGTGTGTACTGTGTGTTGACAGTGTACTGTGTGATGTGTTGACAGTGTGTACTGTGTTGATGGTGTACGTGTGTTGATGGTTGATGTGGTTGGTGTACTGTGTGTTGATGGTGTACTGTGTGTTGACAGTGTACTGTGTTGATGGTGTACTGTGTGTTGATGGTGTGTTGGGACTGTGTGTTGGGTGTACTGTGTGTTGATGGTGTACTGTGTGTTGGTGGTGTACTGTGTGTTGACAGTGTATATGTGTTGACGGTGTGTACTGTGTTGATGTGTACTGTGTTGTGGTGTACTGTGTGTTGGTGTACTGTGTGTGGTGTACTGTGTGTTGTGGTGTACTGTGTGTTGACGGTGTACTGTGTGTTGACAGTGTACTGTGTTGATGGTGTACTGTGTGTTGAGTGTACTGTGTTGATGTGTACTGTGTGTTGATGGTGTACTGTGTGTTGACAGTGTACTGTGTGTTGACAGTGTACTGTGTGTTGGTGGTGTACTGTGTGTTGACAGTGTACTGTGTGTTGGTGGTGTACTGTGTGTTGACAGTGTACTGTGTGTTGACAGTGTACTGTGTGTTGATGGTGTACTGTGTGTTGACAGAGACTACAGGAGGAGTGGCTGTGATCAAGCACCTCGTCATGTCCGCCATTGCTGACAACCCTGTCACTGCCAAGGTATGGCCTGTGTGTGTGTGTGTGTGTGTGTGTGTGTGTGTGTGTGTGTGTGTGTGTATGTGTGTGTGTGTGTATGTATGTGTGTGTGTGTGTGTGTGAGAATGTGTGTGTGTGTGTGTGTGTGTGTGTGTGTGTGTGTGTGTGTGTGTGTGTGTGCGTGTGTATGTATGTGTGTATATGTGTGTGTGTGTGTGTGTGTGTGTGTGTGTGTGTGTGCGTGTGTGTGTGTGTGTGAGTACTCTGATTGTGTGTGAGTGTGTGTGTGTGTATATGTGTGCGTGTGTGCAGGGTTGCACATCCACGTCGGACATCGGACATAGACAGATTGCACATGCAAAATGTCCGATATAACTGGCAGTGAAGAGGACAAATGTCCCATTACCAGACGTGGGAATCTTCCGCCTTTCGGCGGAATTCCGCCTTTTTGGAGGCCTCAGAGGTCATTTTTGAGATCGATGCAAATCCGTTGAGAAAACTGGGGGGGTGTATGTATAGTGAGGTTTGTTTTTCGTAAGCAAAAGCTTGGATCGCGATTTTGTTCTCGATCGGTTTGTTCTCAAATGGAAAACTTCCGGCTCGTTTGGGCACCCAGGACAGATTACAGTGAATAATGGAATTCGGCTTACCGAAACTACAAAGAAGGGAAGTAATCACTTAGCTGTGAAAAGTGCCATTTGCGGATTCCGGCGCCATATTGTCTTACAAGTTGCACGTCCAAAGTTCCGAAGTCGTCAACATGTTCCGACAAATCACCGAGAATGAGAAAGTTTTGGCCACGGAGATCGATTCCTCTGTGAAAAACAAGTGGAACTGGAAGTGGCTGGAGGAAGATGTGCGTACAACAGTGACTTTATCGTGTGGTAAAGAGACCGTTAGCCACGAGGTGAAGATCCGTGTGGGAAAATAGAATAAAAAGCTTGTTATTTTATTTCTTTTTTTCTTGCCAGTTTATGCATTTCTGGGGTGATTTTTAGATACTGAAATATGAAAAATGCTCAGCTTCAGGGGGCTTTGCCCCTGACCCCCACCAGGGGCATTGTCCCTGGACCCCACCGGGGACTTACGGCGGCCCCCGGACCCCCGCCTAATTTTCCGCCTTTTTCACTTTTTCTTATTCCCACCTCTGATTACTTTGCCGAAAACGCGGTCACTGTCCGATAGCTTTCCGAAGCTCACGGACATGGCACCGGCCGTTTATATCAAGCCCGCATAATTATTTGAGTCCGGCCGTCGTACAGAACTCCAGTCTGTAACTTTAGTGTAAGTGAATCACTAGGCCTATTACTAGTCCCGTGTGCCACTGGCACTAAGCTTAGTGGCGAGCCGTGGCGGTCTATTTTTAGCTCGTTGGCTTGCAACTCTGCCTCCCTGACTCGCAGAGGCTGAGCCAGCGAGGTACACGGCTCGCAGCTGAGAGCTCGCAGCCAGCTTGTGTCAGGGTTATTTTTAGCGTAAAGCGGCGAAAGCCTTGTACTTGTTATGTGTTGTAGGCCATGTAGGCACATGTTGCTGAAGCGGAGACTGGAAAGGAATCCTTGCTCCACGACGAGGGTGCAAATGGAAGGACCAAGTGATGTCAAGGGGGAATCAGAATGGGTGTTCAGGGTGACAGAAAAGTGGGGAGAGAAAAGGAAAAGAATGCTCTTCAACCAAAAAGACGACTCCAAATGAATCAATATTGTACTTGAATACTAGCATTAGCAATGAATAGTGATTTAGGAAAGACACTGCCTCTGTGTGTGTGACTGTGTGTGTGTGTGGACTAGTAATAGTATGTTTACCAAACATGGCTTCCCACTCTAGGAATATAGTCAGCTTTTGTAATACCATTAAATTTTTGTGTGCATAAAACTTAATATACATTCAATCTGGCTTGCGTTCAAAATGTCCAATTGATTTTGTTATGAAGAGGACAAATGTCCTATTACTTCAGGGTGGTCCAGGACATTTGTCCTATAGATACTGCTAAGGATGTACAACCCTGTGTGTGTGTGTGAGAATGTGTGTGTGTGTGTGTGTGTGTGTGTGTGTGTGAATGTTTTAGGTTTATATGATGATGTTTACTGAAGTCTTTCCTGTGAACCTATGAGAAAGATAAAACTGAGAGTTACAGAAAAGCCAGCTCTGCAGTTCAGCAGTAGGTTAAATCAGGGGAGGTGACTCCGCAGTATTGCAGGTTCTCCTCTGGTGGTTGTCCTCATGGCAGCTAGAACTGACTGTACCTTCAGGACTCCTTGGTGTGGTCCCAGTTCACTGTCATGACGTCATGGCAGCTAGAACTGATTGGGCAACTGGAACTGACTGTACCTCGAGGACTCCTTGGTGTGGTCCCAGTTCACTGTGATGACGTCATGGCAGCTAGAACTGATTGGTCAGCTAGAACTGACTGTACCTCGAGGACTCCTTGGTGTGGGCCCAGTTCACTGTGATGACTTCATGGCAGCTAGAACTGATTGGGCAGCTAGAACTGACTGTACCTCGAGGACTCTTTGGTGTGGTCCCAGTTCACTGTGATGACTTCATGGCAGCTAGAACTGATTGTACCTGGAGGACTCCTTGGTGTGGTCCCAGTTCACTGTGATGACGTCATGACAGCTAGAACTGATTGGGCAGCTAGAACTGACTGTACCTCGAGGACTCCTTGGTGTAGTCCCAGTTCACTGTGATGACGTCATGACAGCTAGAACTGATTGTACCTGGAGGACTCCTTGGTGTGGTCCAGTTCACTGTGATGACGTCATGACAGCTAGAACTGATTGTACCTGGAGGACTCCTTGGTGTGGTCCCAGTTCACTGTGATGACGTCATGGCAGCTAGAACTGATTGTACCTCGAGGACTCCTTGGTGTGGTCCCAGTTCACTGTGATGACATCATGGCAGCTAGAACTGATTGTACCTGGAGGACTCCTTGGTGTGGTCCAGTTCACTGTGATGACGTCATGGCAGCTAGAACTGATTGTACCTCGAGGTACAAGTGGTGTGAGTTGGTGTGGTCCCAGTTCACTGTCATGACTTCATGGCAGCTCCTGGTCACAGTTCACTGTCATGACTTCATGACAAGTTCAGCAACTTGAGAGAGAAGCCATTCATGATTGAAAAAATTCTGCATCAATGAGTGGGAAAATACCGAAATGCAGCATGTTTGGCCAAGGTAGGAAGATGCTTTCAAGCTCAGAATTTTCAGAAATGAGAAAAATTTACAGTTGAAAGCAAGTGATTGATAGTGTGGGTCCACAGCACCATTAGGAATAGCACCTAAGTTCATGACAGCTTGAAAATCAGCTTTTATATCTAAGATTTTGATGATCCGTTAGTTTTGTTTTTTATGATGCTGATGTTTAAAAAAGGATTTTTCTTATTGGTTTTGATTGACATTCAATCTTTTTGTAAGTTTGTCAGTTAAAACACGTCATGAAAGGTACCCATCACGTCTCTCTATCTCTCTCTATCTCTCTCTCTCTCTCTCTCCTCTCTCTCTCTCTCTCTCTCTCTCTCTCTCTCTCTCTCTCTCTCTCTCTTCTCTGTCTCTCTCTCTCTCTCTCTCTCTTTTTACCTTCTGCCTGTGGTCTGCATGCCATGGTGTCACTGGGATGTCAGCTGGGCCAGTGCTTCGAGCACCTGTGCCAGTGGGAACCCACCATCACCACCGACGCCGTGTCCCTGATGGCTCAGCACATCAAAGCCCTGCAGACCGCCTTCGAGAACGGCCACAAGGCCTCCTCCTCCCCAAGGGCCTACGAGCTGTGCCGCTGCGTGGAGATGCTGTGCGCGACCAACGACGCCCTGTGGGTCATCAAGAACTTCCTGGAGCGGCCCGTGCGCTCCTCCCTGCTCAAGTGGGCGTCCAAAGGGGAGGGGGGCGTGCCCCCTCACATGGTGGTGGCCATGTGCAGGCTCGTGGGTGAGTGGTGGTGGTGGCGTGCGGATGAGAGTCGTTGGGACTTGCATGATGTGCGAGACATGCACACTTTACAGCAGACTCCTGGAAAACTTTGGTCGGAGATGTCTCACCTGATGTGGTCTTTGAAGTTCTGAAAGGATCAACATTTTTTGTCTGATCTAAAATTTTACGGAGGAAAAATTTTTTAACAAAATTTCCGGTGTGTTTTTAGAATGTGTACTTTAAAGGGTTGCGTCAGTGAGGTGGTTTTGTTTGTTGTTGTTCAGTGTAAGTCAAGGAGTTGTGTGGTGAGTGTTGTGTACTGTAAACAGGGGCATTGTTTGGTGTGAGTCAGCGAGTTGTACTACGAGAGTTGTGTACTGAAAATAGGGGTGTTGTTCACCGTGAGCCAAGGAGTTGTGTTCTGTAAATAGGGGTGTTGTTCACCGTGAGCCAAGGAGTTGTGTTCTGTAAATAGGGGTGTTGTTCACCGTAAGCCAAGGAGTTGTGTTCTGTAAATAGGGTCGTTGTTCACCGTGAGCCAAGGAGTTGTGTGCTGTAAATAGGGGTGTTGTTCACCGTGAGCCAAGGAGTTGTGTTCTGTAAATAGGGTCGTTGTTCACCGTGAGCCAAGGAGTTGTGTGCTGTAAATATTGGTGTTGTTCACCGTGAGTCAAGGATGTTGTGTTCTGTAAATAGGGGTGTTGTTCACCGTGAGCCAAGGAGTTGTGTTCTGTAAATAGGGGTGTTGTTCACCGTGAGCCAAGGAGTTGTGTGCTGTAAATAGGGTCGTTGTTCACCATAAGCCAAGGAGTTGTGCAATAAAAGTTGTGTGCTATAAATAGGGGCGTTGGTCAGGGTGAATCAGGGAGTTGTATTATGAGAGCCATGGACTGTGAGCTGGGGAGTTGTAAGGTTGGAGTCAGGGCGTTTTGCCCTGGTCAAGTTGGGAAGTCGTTTGGCGTGAGTTAGGGAGTTGTAAGGTTGGAGTCAGGGCGTTTTGCCCTGGTCAAGTTGGGAAGTCCTCTGGCGTGAGTTAGGGAGTTGTAAGGTTGGAGTCAGGGCGTTTTGCCCTGGTCAAGTTGGGAAGTCCTTTGGCGTGAGTTAGGGAGTTGTAAGGTTGGAGTCAGGGCATTTTGCCCTGGTCAAGTTGGGAAGTCCTTTGGCGTGAGTTAGGGAGTTGTAAGGTTGGAGTCAGGGCGTTTTGCCCTGGTCAAGTTGGGAAGTCCTTTGGCGTGAGTTAGGGAGTTGTAAGGTTGGAGTCAGGGCGTTTTGCCCTGGTCAAGTTGGGAAGTCCTCTGGCGTGAGTTAGGGAGTTGTGGAGCATGAATTGAGTTGTGGAGCATGAATTGAGGAGATGTCAAGCGCAAGTCCAGGAGTTGTGTGGAATGAGTTTTACGCTGTGAGTTGAGGAGATGTTTGGTGTGAGTTGGTGAGTTGTGTGGCACAGCTTTGGGAGCTACGCAGTGTGAGTTAGGTGCTGTAAGTTGGAGAGTTGTGTTTTGTGAGTTGGAGAGATGTGCAGTTGAGACTTACATGCCATAAGGTGGCAAATTGTTTGGTGTGAGTTGGGGATTTGTTTGGTGTGAGTTTGAGGCTGACCAGGTTGTATGTATGTTGTTAGGGAGCTGTAAGGTGTGAATTGTGCGAAGTGAGTTGGTGAGTTGTCTGATGTCAGCTTAATGATATGAATTTGTGAGATGTGTGGTGTGAATAAGTGAATTGCTTGACGTGTGGGGAGAGAGTTTATGACGTGAGTTTGTGTATGATGTGACTTGGTGGTGTAATGATGTGAATATTCTGGTGTTGTTCAATTCTCAACTGTTTTTGAGATTTTTGCATTTTGCATGACGAACGTTCTTTTAATTCGTAACATTCTGTGCATTATTTCTAAAATAATAATATTTTGTGATGAATGTGTCTATTTCGGTTTTTTTTTTAGGCGATACATTGCTTCAGATGACAAAAATGTTGTTTTAAATACCATAATTCCGGGAAGAAAACGGTCGATCACCGGTGATTGAAATTCAAGGGAAAGAACTGGAGAGAGTCAATATGCGTTTGTTAGGTTTTGTACTGTGGGTTGGTTAGTTGTGTGGTGCGCCTGGGCAAGTTGTTCGATGTGACTTGCCTGACGTCAGTGTGTGAGTTGTCTACCCTGAGTTTTTCAGTTGAAAACATGGTTTTGGGTGTACCATGGTGAAGTGCTGAAATGGTTGACATGTTTACCAAGTATATGTCAATTCTTTTTTTTGTTTTGATGATGGTGGTTTCCAACACACAAAGCATTGAATTTGTTCAGCCTGTTGCCGTGTGTGTGTGATGTGTGCAGGGCAAATAATGCGCCCTGACCTCCACAACAAGAAGAAAGTGCTGACCCAGCTGATCAGCTTCCAGGCTCGCCGTGTCCTCTTTTCCCCCCACAGTAAGTGTATATGTACTGTTGTCCTCATTCACTGAGTACACATGTCCCGTTTTCCTTTACACAGTAAGTGCATATGTTCTTATATGGCAGGTATACTTGTCCTCTTTCCGTCCCAACACAGTTAAGTACACATGTCCAGTTTCCATGCACAATGAGTACACATGTCCTGACATAGCAAGTATATCTGTGTATGTGCCGTCTGTATCCAAACGGTTGAAACCCAAATATGTGTATGTGCCGTCTGTATCCAAACGGTTGAAACCCAAACATGTGTATGTGCCCTCTGTATCCAAACGGTTGAAACCCAAATATGTGTATGTGCCCTCTGTATCCAAACTGTGTGTATACATGTCCTCTTTCCCCCCACTGTAAATGCACAAGTTCTCTGTTCCGTTCACTGTAAGTATAGATTACTTACTTATGCCCATCGCCCCCACTGGGGCATGGGCCGCCCACAAGGTCCCTCCAGCTGTCTCTGTCCTGGGCCAGTCCCTCCAGCTGTCTCTGTCCTGGGCCAGTCCCTCCAGCTGTCTCTGTTCTGGGCCAGTCTCTCCAGCCATGTGTGGCCCATCTGTTTGGCATCTGCGTCCAGTGGTGATGGTAGTCCTGGTCGAAAGAACGGTGGTGGTCTGAGTGGCTTCCAGATGACTCCGGCTTTCACCACTCCACGTCATGGGTCCCCCAGCTGAAGGTCCATCTCCTCCCAGGGCTGAGCTTTCCGTAGAGTCTCTTGTTGGCGTGTTTGTAGCGTGATGGTTTTTCACAGGGAGTGGGTGCTAACCCCTCGCCCAACCCTCCACCTTTCTCATCCAGGCTTGGGACCGGCCTGGCGGAGTAGTAATTATAGATACCAGTTTCAAGAACATGTGCTTTAATTCCCCCCCAGAGTAAAAATAATTTTTTCCCACCCATTCGTGAAGTAAATTCATGTTCGTATTTCCCGGCATGATTAGTATACATCCCAGTTTCTGTACGTGGTACACATGCACTTATTTTCCCATAATGTAAGCACACATGTCCTTTACCCCGTTCATCACTACTAGATTTGAATATGTGCTCATTCCCCAAGGCAATAAATGCATAAATATGAAGAAAATACAGTCAGAAAACAGAATGAGTTCCCACTTCCGTTGTGGATAGGGAGTGGTGAATGGACTTAAAAATAAAGGCTATTTTATGTGTGTGTGTATGTGTGTGTGCGTGTACGTGCGCGTGTTTGCGTGCGCATGTGGTGTGTGTGTGTGTGTGTGTGTTTCTCAGAGCACCCAGAGGTGGAGGCGGCGTGTGTGGAGATGATGCTGACCCTGGCGCCGCTCAAACCACCGACGATCTTCGGCGTCCTGCAGGAGTACAGCAAGCTCTGCCCCTCGCAGCTTCCCCTCCACCTCCAGGACCGTGTCCTGGCCGTCAGAAAACTGGTCAACTCCCGCCTCCAGCACAAAGCGTGACGGAGGGGGAAGGCTGTGTGAGAGAGGCATCAGTGGGCGCCATGCACAAAGCGTGACGGAGGGGGGAAGGCTGTGTGAGAGAGGCATCAGTGGACGCCATGACGCCATCATCACCAATACGCTCACTCTTGCCGTCAGGACAGAATAGCACCTGTCAGGAAATTCCAACATTTTGCACAAAGCATGATGGGACTGTGACCGAGCTACCTCATGACTGTCTTTCTCCCTTTCCTCTGTGTGTGTGTGTGTGTGTGTGTGTGTGTGTGTGTGTGAGAGAGAGAGAGAGAGACCTTGTGGGCATGTCGCTTTGCACTGTCAATATTCTGTTGAAGTTTATAGAACTGTCCTATGTTTCCGGGAGGAAAGAGGACAGGTGTCCTCGTGAAGCAGTTCAACAGCAACAACTCGGCTGCAAGACAGAAGAAAGAAAACTGCCCACAGGTCTGTGTCTGTATGTCAACACCAGAGCGCACAGAATTTTGTGGCAAGGCCACCTGCATACACATACATACATATGTATGAGAGAGACTTGACTTTGAGTCCATGGCAACAGCGCTGGTGGCCACTGTGTCATTGCAACACCATGTTGAGAGGAACGTGGAAGGGACGGGTGAGGAAGGGAGATGAGGGGAGGGGTGGGGGGGAGGTGAGCTTTGTATGAGCAGGCCTTGTCAAAAACATTCATTGATGATCAGTATTGGCAACGTTTTCTTACTTTTTCTTTTTTTTTTATTTGTACTTTGTTTTAAATGGTTTGGATGTGGCTGATTATTACACTAGTTGTGCTTATATGGAAGATGAGCGTATGGTTCGTAGTATGATTGTGTATGTATGTGACTGAGTGTGGTGTATGTGTATGTTTGTGTGTGTGTAAATGTGTGTATGTGCGTGTGTGTGCGCGTGTGTGTGTGTGTGTGCGTGCGTGCATGTGTGTGTGTGCGTGCGTGTGTGTGTGCATGTGTATGTGTGTGTTTGACTGATAATCAAAAAGCGGTCTTTAATATTTTGATCATGCATCGCAGTTTAAACGTTCTCTTGTATCTTATGGAGGGATAGAGCCTTTTGTGAAAATGCTTGCTGGAAACTGAATTGAAATTAGGAAGAAACGAGATTCTGCTTACAATTTTAAGTACCCATGCATTACACTTCAGCGGCTATGGTTCGATGGTGTTTTCATAACTTGTTTTGGTTACAGTGTATCTTATGTAAAGCTGATCATTTTGATTTTTTAATAAAATGCTTTTTGTAACTGAGGTTACGAAAAAAGTGTAAACTGCATTTGTGGGGAAAAGATTCTAGATGCCCATACACTTTTGAATGTTAGGGAGTTTAAAGTACTGTAAAGTTCGGACTATAAGCCGCGACTTTTTTCCCCAGCTTTAAACCCTGCGGCTTAAACAATTATTTGCAGATTTTTCCGATTTCAGGAGCATCACACCCTCGTCTATTCTTAGCTTCTCTGTAACTCACCATATCGTGTTTACTGTTCATGAATTTTTATGATGTTTTTAACTACGATTTTCTCTGTAATCATGTAATGGAATCAGTAACCCGTTCAGAAATACAGGAATCGACGTAAGTAAAGCCCATTACTGATATCTTTTTTCATCAGTTTGTCTTCTACAAAAATACGATCGCTTCGAATGGCGCAATGTGTGGGCCGTTTCCGACCTGTTTCATCTTGACCAACACTAGCTGAATTACGAACACAATAACTAAGCACTGGCACAGTATTAAGTGAAATAAAACAATCGAATCGTTTCATTAATGTTCTGGTTTGTTATTATATGCGTTATCTTACCAAGTGTGTCTTGCAGTTCAAAAACAATTAGCGCATTCAACTCGGTCATTGTCAGACCTTGGCTTCGATCCGCCATTGTTGAAATCGTGGACAGGGAGTGAAGGTTTGCATTTGATACCTTCGCTTTGATTGGCTTGCGCTTTCGAGTACTCAACCAATCGCTTAGCTTGATACACCAATGAATGCAGGAGAGAACGGCCTTTCTAGCGCATCGTTAATGCGTTGTTGTTTTTCGGTATTTTTCTTTAAAGCAATGATGTTGGAAAGACAACACTTGTAAGAAGCCTCATAAAAACTTTGATTCTAATTGATTTAAAACACATCGTACTAAAAAAAAAAAAAAAGACTGAAGTAAAGCTGGAAACATGCTCTTGTATTCTGCGTGCTGGTGACCTACTTGTTTTTGAGTGAACCAGTATTTTAGGAAGAAGAAGAAGACCTATGTAAACGCCAATGAATGCAATGAACACATTGTATGTGTTGATTTTCGACACTATGTTAACTCAATGCTCGGCCAGCTGCCGCCTGCTTCACATCAGACTGTGTTGTATATATCTGCGGCTTATAAACCAGTGCGGCTTATTTGTGAAAAAAATTCAGATTTTAAAAAAAATTAGTGGGTGCAGCTAAGCTTATATACAGGTGCGCTCAATAGACCGAACTTTACGGTACTTTGCATGCTTTCTCTGAATGTTTCTGAGATGGGATTCTAAATTACGTCTTACGTCTCACTGACACGTAGCATTACTTCACCATAAATTCAAAGTCCCATTTGCGATACTTGTTACGGTATGCACTCCCCCCCCCCCCACCTTGTACTACAATTTATGTGGATTTTAAAAAGTTCTTCGTTTTTGCCAGGGTTAAGGGAATGTATCAGTTTTGTTCCTTTTTTTTCTCCTTTTTGTTTATTTGTCGTGTGTTGTGTGTGTGTGTGTGTGTGTGTGTGTGTGTGTGTGTGTTGTGTGTGTGTATGTGTGTGTGTGTTGTGTGTGTGTGTGTGTGTGTGTGTGTGTGTGTTGTTGTGTGTGTGTATGTGTGTGTGTGTTGTGTGTTGTGTGTGTGTGTGTGTGTGTGTGTGTGTGTGTTGTGTGTGTGTGTGTGTGTGTGTGTGTGTGTGTGTGTGTGTGTGTGTGTATGTATGTGTGTGTGTGTTGTGTGTGTGTATGTGTGTGTGTGTGTGTGTGTATAAGATCAGATGAAAGTGAATACACAGTGAACTGCAGGACATGCATACACATCCCACTGTGTGTCTTCTTCACAACATATCAGCTGTGCAGCCAGCTGACTGACTATCTGTCAGGTCACTAACCTGCCTGTGCTGCAGGTGTAGCTGTTGGGTGGGATGGACACTATCTCTCAGGTCACTAACCTGCCTGTGCTGCAGGTGTAGCTGTTGGGTAGGATGGACACTATCTGTCGGGTCACTAACCTGCCTGTGCTGCAGGTGTAGCTGTTGGGTGGGATGGACACTATCTCTCAGGTGACTAACCTGCCAATGCTGCAGGTGTAGCTGTTGGGTGGGTAGGATGGACACTATCTATCAGGTGATTAACCTGCCTGTGCTGCAGGTGTAGCTGTTGGGTGGGATGGAAGCCGAGGCACAGTGATGTAACCACACTACCTGATTCTCTTGTCTTGTGCACAGTCTGGCATAATGCCGACACCACCAAGTTCCCTCTGCCTGCGTTCCCTTGTCGTGTGCACAGTCTGGCATAATGCCAACACCACCAAGTTCCCTCTGCCTGCATTCCCTTGTCGTGTGCACAGTCTGGCATAATGCCGACACCACCAAGTTCCCTCTGCCTGCGTTCCCTTGTCGTGTGCACAGTCTGGCATAATGCCGACACCACCAAGTTCCCTCTGCCTGCGTTCCCTTGTCGTGTGCACAGTCTGGCATAATGCCGACACCACCAAGTTCCCTCTGCCTGCGTTCCCTTGTCGTGTGCACAGTCTGGCATAATGCCGACACCACCAAGTTCCCTCTGCCTGCGTTCCCTTGTGCACAGTCTGGCATAATGCCGACACCACCAAGTTCCCTCTGCCTGCGTTCCCTTGTGCACAGTCTGGCATAATGCCGACACCACCAAGTTCCCTCTGCCTGCGTTCCCTTGTGCACAGTCTGGCATAATGCCGACGCCACCAAGTTCCCTTACCCTGAATTCGCTTTCTTTTGTTTGCTGGTGTGTGTGTTTGTCAGACTTTTATTTTAAAGAGATATTATGTGTTTTTCACTATCAGTGTGAGTTGCTGCTGTGAAAGAAATGTATGGTTGTGCATGTTTGTAACAGTGGTATTGGTGGAGTTTAACAGGTGCTTGTTTGTAACAGACTGAACTAGTCATGACAGTGTGTCATAAAAGACGGAAAGTGAGAGACATTGTGTATGTGCTGACCTGCATCTCTGTGTGTGTGTGTGTGTGTGTGTTGTGTGTGTGTGTGTGTGTGTGTGTGTGTGTGCATGCATGTGTGTAAGCCCATGACATTCAGTTAGTATTGTGTTGTTGACAGGTCCGCTGTTTGTGAATGAGTTACTGTGTGTGGGTGGCTGGCTAGAAGAGATGGTTGATGTTGTCTTGTCAGTGGACTGTCCTGATGTGCCTGGTGTAGCTGTGGGTGTGATGGCCTCTCCATGTTGTCAGTGGACTGTCCTGATGTGCCTGGTGTGACTGTGGGTGTGATGGCCTCTCCATTTTGTCAATGGACTGTCCTGATGTGTCTGGTGTGGCTGTGGTGTGATGGCCTCTCCATGTTGTCAGTGGACTGTCCTGATGTGTCTGGTGTGGGTGTGATGACCTCTCCATGTTGTCAGTGGACTGTCCTGGTGTGGGTGTGATGGCCTCTCCATGTTGTCGGTGGACTGTCCTGATGTGCCTGGTGTGACTGTGGGTGTGATGGCCTCTCCATTTTGTCAATGGACTGTCCTGATGTGTCTGGTGTGGCTGTGGGTGTGATGACCTCTCCATGTTGTCAGTGGACTGTCCTGGTGTGGCTGTGGGTGTGATGGCCTCTCCATGTTGTCAGTGGACTGTCCTGATGTGTCTGGTGTGGGTGTGATGACCTCTCCATGTTGTCAGTGGACTGTCCTGGTGTAGCTGTGGGTGTGATGACCTCTCCATGTTGTCAGTGGACTGTCCTGATGTGCCTGGTGTGGCTGTGGGTGTGATGGCCTCTCCATGTTGTCAGTGGACTGTCCTGATGTGCCTGGTGTGAATGTGGGTGTGATGGCCTCTCCATGTTGTCAGTGGACTGTCCTGGTGTGGGTGTGATGGCCTCTCCATGTTGTCAGTGGACTGTCCTGATGTGCCTGGTGTGAATGTGGGTGTGATGGCCTCTCCATGTTGTCAGTGGACTGTCCTGATGTGCCTGGTGTGACTGTGGGTGTGATGACCTCTCCATGTTGTCAGTGGACTGTCCTGGTGTGGGTGTGATGACCTCTCCATGTTGTCAGTGGACTGTCCTGATGTGTCTGGTGTGGGTGTGATGACCTCTCCATGTTGTCAGTGGACTGTCCTGATGTGTCTGGTGTGACTGTGGGTGTGATGACCTCTCGTGTTGTCAGTGGACTGTCCTGATGTGTCTGGTGTGGGTGTGATGACCTCTCCATGTTGTCAGTGGACTGTCCTGATGTGTCTGGTGTGACTGTGGGTGTGATGACCTCTCGTGTTGTCAGTGGACTGTCCTGATGTGCCTGGTGTGAATGTGGGTGTGATGGCCTCTCCATGTTGTCAGTGGACTGTCCTGGTGTGGCTGTGGGTGTGATGGCCTCTCCATGTTGTCAGTGGACTGTCCTGATGTGTCTGGTGTGGGTGTGATGACCTCTCCATGTTGTCAGTGGACTGTCCTGGTGTAGCTGTGGGTGTGATGACCTTTCCATGTTGTCAGTGGACTGTCCTGATGTGTCTGGTGTGGCTGTGGTGTGATGACCTCTCGTGTTGTCAGTGGACTGTCCTGATGTGTCTGGTGTGGCTGTGGGTGTGATGGCCTCTCCATGTTGTCAGTGGACTGTCCTGGTGTGTCTGGTGTGGCTGTGGGTGTGATGGCCTCTCCATGTTGTCAGTGGACTGTCCTGATGTGTCTGGTGTGGCTGTGGGTGTGATGGCCTCTCCATGTTGTCAGTGGACTGTCCTGGTGTGTCTGGTGTGGCTGTGGGTGTGATGACCTCTCGTGTTGTCAGTGGACTGTCCTGATGTGTCTGGTGTGGCTGTGGGTGTGATGGCCTCTCCGTGTTGTCAAACACCTAGCAGAGGAATGCTCATTGTCAAAACCTGTTGCGCTCTGTTCCTCTCCACTGTGTTATCCTCTTTGTTCAGTCCCACTGCCTGATGATCGACTGTTTATCAACCAGTAACTAGTGACCAGCTGTTGGTTGTTTGATCATCTATTGACTGTTGACTGTCAGCCGGTCATTGATTGACTGACTGACTACCTGTTGGCTGATCATTGATTTGCTGACTGACCGTATTCTGACCATCATCAGTCTGTTGACATTCTGAGCACAACTGTGCATCTCTACTGTTCACTGCTAGGGTGCAGGTTCTCTCACATTTTTGCAGTTTCGTCTGTGTGTGTGTGTGTGTGTGTGTGTGTGTTTAATTGATGTGTTTGTTGAGCTGCCATTGTGTGTGTGTGTGTGTGTTTAATTGATGTGTTTGTTGAGCTGCCATTGTGTGTGTGTGTGTGTGTGTGTGTGTGTGTGTGTGTGTGTGTGTGTGTTTAATTGATGTGTTTGTTGAGCTGCCGTTGTGTGTGTGTGTTTAATTGATGTGTTTGTGGAGCTGCCATTCACGTGCTTTACCATTGTACTGCTTATATACAGGTGGTAGGAGGAGGCGTACGGTTGGAAGATCAAGATGGAGTGAGTGAGGGAAGGGGAGAGGGTGGGGGTGAGGCTGACAGAGTGGAGCTGGCTGTTGGATTGAAGATGTGGTGTGATATGCACACAAACAAGATGCTTTCAGATGTCTCTCAGCCTTTTGTGTGTGTGTGTGTGTGTGTTTGAAATGGGTGTATACAGGTGTCATTTTGATCACTATGGAAACAGTTTGTCTGCGCTCTTTTTTTATTTTTAATTCCTCCCACATAATTCTACATGATCAGCTAAAGGCCTTGATTTGTTGTGGACATAGCTGTGATTGAGTAAGGTGTAGGTTTGTGTGTTGTGCATTGAACGTTGTCTTGATGAGGAGAAAGCGTATCAAATTGTGGGTGTTTTTTCATGATATGAAATCGCCGGCAGAAGATGATGGGTAAATTTGATATTGCTGCAATGCGATTAAATGTTAAAAAAAAAAAAGTGAATAAAATTGTGATACGTGGATGTGAAATTTGTGATATTGACTTTTTATGTGTGTGTGTGCGTGTGTGTGTGTGTGTATGTGTGTGTGTGTTTTAATGATTCCCTGTTGTTCAAAATTTCTTTTTCTTAGATGTATATATTTTTACACTCACATGGACACAGGCACACACACACAAATGTGTATGTGCAAGGCCACACACACATGCATGCATGTACGCTTGCACACACACATACACACACACACACACACACACACACACACACACACACACACACACATGCATGGCTGTACGCAAGCATGCATGTACACATGTAGGCGTGCGCGCGCGCGCGCACACACACACACACACACACACACAAATACACACAGATATAAATATCCATTTTACCACTCGTGCAACATAATGAAATGTGTGCAACCACAGCCCAGTCATCCTCGAATGACCCTGAACTCGAGTTAAGTTTTGTTTGATAGTTTGATGTAGTTCTGATTGTTTGAATGTGTGTATTTCAACTTCAAATCTGATTCACACAACATGCGCCTTTGGCCCACAGGGACTCTGGATGTCACTACACCTTGTGTGAATCACAATGACACAGATCAAACATTATCCTCCATCAATGCTTGAATGTTTTTCTTTGATTTTGCACCAAGGATACCTGCATATTTTCCTTTGGTCTCGCACCCCTCCGGTGGGCTATGACCTTGAGGTCATTCCCCCTTAAGAGATGTGCCGTACACATTCCCACCGACTGCTCCATCTACACTGCTGAGCTGACAGCCTTGGTCCTGGTACTTCAGATGATCTCCAAATTGAAACAGAAAGATTTCCTTGTTTTATCAGACTCCCTTTCTGCTTTGGAGGCCATTGCCGGCCGTAATCTTAAGCACCCTCAACTACTGAAAGTTTTTGAATTGTACACGTCCCTAAAATCAAACGGACACAACGTAGTGTTTGCTTGGCTTCCCAGCCATGTGGGCATTCGAGGCAGTGAGATGGTTGACCAGCTTTCCAAGAATGCCACAAGGCAAAAGTTGAGCAGGTTGTCTGTTCCTCACACTGATCTGAAACCCGAAACACAGGCCTATGTCAAAGACCTCTGGCAAGAGGAATGGACCTTGCAGATGGATAACAAACTATTTAAAATCCGTCCAAACCTGAAAGAGGTTTTACAATGTTCCAGAGGCAGCCGTAAAGAAGAAACAGTCCTGTGCCACTTCCACACAGGTCACTCGTTGTATACCCATTCTTATGTTTTAAAAGGTGAAGAAGCTCCATGGTGCATTCCATGTCATGTTCCACTCACGGTGAAACATATTCTTTTAGACTGTTGGGACTTGCACGATGTGAGACATAAAGTTTTACAGCAGAGTCCATGAAAACCCTGTTCAGAGATGTCCCACCTGATGTGATCTTTGAGTTTCTGAAAGAGATTAACATTTTTCATTTGATTTAAGATTTTACGGAAGAAAGATTTTTAACAAAGTTTCTGGTACATTTTTAGAAGATGTATTTTAAAGAGATGTGTGAAAGGTTTTTTTTTGTGGTTTTTTTATGACTTGTGAATTGATTTTAACGTGGTGACAGCCCTGCTATGGTCCTTTGCGGTCGGCGTGGGCTATAAGCAACATTAATTCACATTACCTTGAGGTTTGAAATGTCACGTGGCGGAGTAATCCGTCGGTAATCCCTCCCTGTGCTGACAGAGCATCGTTACTTTGAGAAAAGATGCTTCCAGGCCTGTGTAGCCAAAATGCTGTCTGGACAAAGCACAACACAGAATGTGGATGCCCTTGGTGTCTGTATAGCCAAAATGCTGACTGGCCAAAGCATAACACAGTAGAATGTGGATGCCCTTGGTGTCTGTATATCCAAAATGCTGACTGGCCAAAGCATAACCCAGTAGGATGTGGATGCCCTTGGTGCCTCTATAGCCAAAATGCTGTCTGGTCAAAGCACAACCCAGGAGGGTGTTGGTGCCCTTGGTGTCTGTAGCCAAAATGCTGACTGGACAAGGCACAACCCAGTAGGATGTTGGTGCCCTGGTGCCTCTATAGCCAAAATGCTGACTGGTCAAGGCACAACACAGTAGGATGTTGATGCCCTTGGTGTCTCTATAGCCAACATGCTGACTGGTCAAGGCACAACCCAGGAGGGTGTTGGTGCCCTTGGTGTCTGTAGCCAAAATGCTGACTGGACAAGGCACAACCCAGTAGGATGTTGGTGCCTCTATAGCCAAAATGCTGACTGGTCAAGGCACAACACAGTAGGATGTTGATGCCCTTGGTGTCTCTATAGCCAACATGCTGACTGGTCAAGGCACAACCCAGGAGGGTGTTGGTGCCCCTGTCGGCTCTCCCATGTTAGGCTAAGGATGAGGGTCCAGGCCAACAGTGGCCCAACTTTATTCTGTTTGTCTTTTCCCCAAAGTTTTCAATGTTTTGTCTTTTCCCCCAAAGTTTTCAATGTTTTGTCTTTTCCCCCCAAAGTTTTCAATGTTTTGTCTTTCCCCAAACTTTTCAATATCTTGTCTTTTTTCCCCAAATATTTTCAATCGTCAGATGTTAAAAGTATTTTGAGGGCTCCACTAGCGCAGATTAACATAGACAAACGAATCACGAAACAGAACATGACGCATTTCGACCTCTTAGGTCTTCTTCAGGCAAGGTACACAACACTCAGGTCCCAGTCAACCCTATTGTCCACATTCTTCCTTCTTACCTGGTGTTCTTTAGATCAATCCAAATTTGCTATGCAATGTGATGTGTGACGGAATGGAAGGAGATTCTGGAGATTGAGAGCGGTGGATTTCAACAGCTCACAGTGTCTCAGATCTCTCCTACACGGGCGGTACACATTGGCTCTAATGTATCAGTCGGCTATGTCCAAACAGGATTGGATCAAGGCATATTCCCGGCTTACCAAGTTCTTTCTCTTTTTCTTTCTTTCTGCGTACACAGGCTGATACTCCTGCGGAGACCCCCTGTGTAGACAGGCAATGATTAATCCCATCTACCCAACAAAGGGAGTGGAGTTTTGTGTGTATGACCGGTTTGTTTTTTGAATCCCGCCATTAAGGCAGCCATACTCCAACTTCGGGGAAGGTGCATGCTATGTGTAACATGTCATCCATACCAACGGCCAAACTGGCCTTCTCTTCCGAAAGTTGGTGATGGGATTTCACATGTGTGCAAGATGTTTTGCATGCGTTCACACATGGAACCTCAGTTTATAGTCTCCTTCGAAGGACTGTATGGGAAATGGAGTCTGAACCAATGTTAACTCTGAGGGAAAAATCCCCCTGTACCGAAACGGCCCGGCGGAGATTCGAACCCAGACCCCAGGATCACGAGTCCTACCAACTGGGCTATTCCGGTCCCCTCTTGCCAAGTTCACGTTCGTGATATTTCTGTTCCAAGGAGCTGGGTATAATCAGAGTGGATAGTGCTGATCCTGAAACCCGAAAGGGGCCCCAGCCTCATGGCTGAACGCTATAATCGTTGTATAAGGGAGGGATAGATAATGTAAACTGAAACCGTAGCTATATGTAAAAAAGAAAAAAAAAAGAAAAAAAGAATTCCTTCATCACCAACACCATCAAACAGAATCAGCCAGAAACGTCCACAGATCGAGAATGTGACGGACTCGTAGACAGACGTGGAAGCAGAATGTGACGGACTCGTAGACAGACATGGAAGCAGAATGTGACGGACTCGTAGACAGACGTGGAAGCAGAATGTGACGGACTCGTAGACAGACGTGGAAGCAGAATGTGACGGACTCGTAGACAGACGTGGAAGCAGAATGTGACGGACTCGTAGACAGACATGGAAGCAGAATGTGACGGACTCGTAGACAGACGTGGAAGCAGAATGTGACGGACTCGTAGACAGACGTGGAAGCAAAGACCTGTCTGGGGGCGGTTGTGCATGGAGAAGGATGAGGACAACCCCTTCCCGATCCAACGGGGTGTTCAATGTTTGGCAGGCTTCCCAAGGCGCATAAAGCAATTGATGAATGAGTCGTTCCTCGTCGAATATACATCTCAAAGTGACAGAGAAGCTACTGATGGCTTCCTCGTTGGTGGACAGAACAAACAGAACGTCATCAGATTCAGACGAGGTCAGACCTATCGTACACAGGACAGGTCTGAAAACAGAACGTCATCAGATTCAGACGAGGTCAGACCTATCGTACACAGGACAGGTCTGAAAACAGAACGTCATCAGATTCAGACGAGGTCAGACCTATCGTACACAGGACAAGTCTGAAAAAGTGGTCAGAGGCTGAATCAAAACAGAGAATCGGCATCAAAAGGAAACTGCTGATGTGCATAACGTCGCAGGCTTCACAGTGTCAGAGAGAGAGAGAGAGAGTGTGCCTTCAACGCCCATTTACTGATATCATTTCCACCAGACCATTATGGTGGAATATAGGAAATTCTCCGTTTTGATTAACAAAATTTGTTTTGTCTGTTTGCTTGTAAACCCAAAGTGGCATAAAAACAACAAGCACACAAAGTCCACATTTACACCACACAGAAGGAATCAAACACTGAGTCAGAAAACTTAGAATTGCTTCAGGGTTGTGAGACGGACAGAAACTGGATGGGGGTGGCGCGTTTGCCCATCTGTTCTCCATCACATTCAGTGAACCAGGTTACTGAAGTTACCCCCAAACAAAAGCCAACACAGAACAGGCCAACATGAGCTAAAGACAAGGAGTATTAACTTATTCAAATGTAATGTCAGAAGAGATCTTGGATAATTCGTTATGCACATTGAGGATAACATTTTCAGAGGGAAAACACACACAGTGATATGTAATTATTAGCAGAGCAAGAGCATGTCAACCATATGTAGACCACATGAGCAAAGAGTAAAGAGGACCAAATGTAATGGAGCAATCAGACATAAATAATTCAATGTGCGAAAATATAAGAATTCACCCTTTTTCAGCGGAAAAAAAGAAAGAAAGAAAACGAATTAGTCATTAGAGAATGATTACATGTCACCTATTTGGCAGAGGAGTCTGCTTATTAACCTGATTTTAAAATTGCATGGTGTTCTTCAGTTTTGGGATCAGAATTTTTTAGTTTTCTTCGTGAATACAGATATTGTTGGAAATGTCTTTCACATGTATACAAACAGTACTAGTGTTTTGCAAAGGAAAAGTAAGAAGCCCGAGAATATATCAATAAGAATATCACCGTTAGAGCAGAGTGCAGAAAGGATTCCGTTAGTCGTACAGTCCTTGCAGTCATTCAGCTCTCTTCGCGAAATGAAAACAAACAACAAAAGACAACAATGAATCACATTTCCAGAACGTGTCATTGATCCTTATTTATGTGAACCCCAAGAGTTACAAGTATTGCTATTAACTTTTCCACTTTCCCTGAGGGTAACCTTCGCACAGAAACATCAATGAACAATTTTCAACCGAAATTATTTCAGTTTCGCATCATCTATGTTCTGAGTGTATTGAGAGAAACGGTTTCCGGTCATGGGTTGCTGAAATGCATAACTCATCAAATCCATATTTTTCTTCCTTTCTAGCGCATAGCGTGCTTCCTACATCCTAATTTCAAATCTGAATTGTTACCATGACTGTTAGGATTTGACTACTGATTGTTTTTTTCTTTTTCATGGTCGGCATCGATTTTTTTAAACCAAAATTCGTAAGCCCTTGAAAATCATGATGGGAGGTCTGACTAACCGGCTCAAAGTATCGCCACCAGTGTCAATAGGTTTAGTTCAAAACCTATCTTGCCGATATTTTGTCTGTTCTCTTAAACTTAAACAAAAGAAAAAAACAAACTATAAAAAAAAAACAGAAAAAAAAATACACATACAAAGACAAAAACAGAGAAAAAAAACCCCGGCTAACCTGTCTGCCCTAGAGAACAGTAATATGCCGACTCTAGGCCACTTTCGCCCTCAACCAGTTTTCGGGCGAAAGTGCCCTAGAATCAGCATATTACTGTTCTCTGACAAGTAAGACTTCAATAACCAAAAAATAACGATTATCTACAAACAACATACTGTGCAGGGTTATCCGTTTTAATACTAATTTACTAAAGTTTTCAGAGAGTAGCGTAGGGGAAAGTAGCCGGGACTGAACACAGCCCCATAGATTTAACGTAGGGAAAAGCAGCCGTGACTGAACGCGCTTCATATACAACGGTGGTCTGTTCCCACGGCTTTCTTTTCAGTACTGTCAACTCTGTCAGGGGGGTGTCAACGGCCCTGCTCTGCAGGTGGTAGTAAGCTTTTAATTGCTAGTTGCCGGCCTACCTGCCCAGCACTTGGGGTGTTTATTTCTTCCAGTGCTGTGGGGGTGTGAGTTGCATATGGCACAAATATAGCTGCAGTTTTAGAAGGCATGTGGATTCAAGTTAGAAAAAGTTTTGAATCACAAATACTTTTCAACAGCTTTATAAGATTAAATTGTGTGGAAGACATGGAATCAGCTACAACTTCTAACAAGCTCAAAATTTCCCATTACTGCTGCCAACACCAACGGAATTGTGACAGAGGAAGAAAAGAATGCTTTACCATAAATATAAAAATACTTTGAAAAATGATTTGAAGCGGCTCGTAAAGCACACACACACACACACGCTGCACGCACGCACACACACACACACGCACACACAAACACAACACACACACACACACACACACACCACACACACTACACGCACACACACACTCTCTCTCCCACACACAACAGGCCAAAAAATCAATACTGCCGCACCTCCTCTATCCCTCTTCCCCCCTCCTCTCACCCCTTCCTTCCTGCCTAGCATTAACATCAGCTTTCTAGAACGACCTGTCCTACGCCAACACAGCCCGCGTGGCGGCGCTGTTCCAGCCTGGCCAATCAGCGAGTTAAGCATAGCCTTACGGCCGCTCACGACTAGGTTAACCCACACATTCTTCCACTGACTGCCGGGCAAGCACGACGCGTTTACTGTGCTGTGGATGTGTAACCGGTTTACTGAAGAACAGAATTGTGTATCTTAAAGGTTTGTTGGCTTGTTGAAGACAATATTGTTGACAAAGATACAGCCAGTTTTAATACGTGTTTGGCTATCGATGAGAAAAATGGCGCTGCATTGTTGAAAGTCAGCCGAAGCAAAACAATTCATCACGCTATACTGGGACTGTGGCAGAAAGACGCGGTGTTTTCAGTGAAAAAGGTGTTTGTAAGGCCTGCTTACAAACTGCGACCAAAAAATCAATAAAGCGCATCGGGGCTGTCACGTGACAAGACCGGTTCTGCTAGACTGTTACGTGTCACTCCCACTTTGTGGCCGCCCGTCAGCAAGACCTGTGAAGGTGTGTGGTGTAGTGAGAAGATATTTACCGGGTTTTGTGCAGGTTGGTTTTGTTTATATAATATTTTGATCATGGCAGAACAAAGACAGTGGGAGATTTCTAAAGCTGACAATACTTGACGAGCATGTTGAGTACCATGCACAATTTGTTAGTGCTTTGGATGAGTTGAGAGCGGCAGGCCCATCATCAAGTAAGAAACTACCCGCCTTCCCTAAACCACCAAAAGAAAGCTATCTGATTTGTATGGAGAGCAAGCAAAAAACAAAAGATGGCACCAGAAGAACTCCACCAATACTTGAAAACAAGAGAGGTTGATGTGGGAATGACAGTTAGGAAAGAAGTTTTCGTTTTTGGGGCCGAGGAAATAACGTCAAATTGCTGTTGCTATTGATAAACTGAAGGAGGGGTATAGGCAGCTTCAAAGGCAGGAAGCTACAACAATGTGTTTTAACTTGCAATATGGTTGGCTTTTAGAACAGACCTTCAAGCCTTTTCACAAGAAAAAGACAGTGGAGCGCATACTCAAAAATGGGATGAGTGGTTGAAGAGCAATGTAGGGATATCCCCTTCATATTCTCGCAAACTAAGAGAGATTGCTCGTTTGTTGAATCCATATGCTAAAAGGTTTCTACAGTTGGTCTTCTTTCATAGAAGTCTACGCTATGAGGAAGGATTTGAATTTAATGTTTCAAGCAGTGAGGAGATTAGAAATTATTGGACTACTCTTGTACAAGAACCAATACAACTCCAAACACAATCCTCTCAAAGTCCGCAGCAGTGAGAGAGAACTAGCGCTCTACCCTAGAGCAGTCAAAGGTCACAGTGGCAAGCCGTTTCTTCAGCGCTCTACCCTAGAGCAGTCAAAGGTCACAGTGGCAAGCCGTTTCTTCATCGCTCACCCTAGAGGGGCAAAGGGCACAGTGGAAAGCCGTTTCTTCAACGCCCCACCGCTTCACCCTAGAGCGGTCAAAGTTTATCAGCAGTGAGATCAGACTTTTTTTTGCTGCTTTGTCGCTTTGCTGTCTACGCTTCACCTGCTTCAACGTCCTGCTTCTACGCCCTGTTACAAACTTTTAGGCTGCCTTTTTAGCTCTGCCAAAGCAGTAATTTACTTTAAAAAAAACAACAAAAAACACTAACTCTGCCAATGCCAGTCCCAAGCCTGGATGAAAAAAGAGGAGGGGTGTGGTATAAACTTTTTTTGTGCACTTGGGGGCTGCTTTGAACTTGCAACAAAAGAGCTAATGCATCACAAAAACGCAAGCACTGTCTTGCGCCAAGTGGTGTTACACATGACAATAATAAAGCTCTGTGTACACCACACACACTCCCACCCCCAAGTCACCCCAAGTTCTTAATTAAGTTTTTAATTAAGTCACCCCAAGTTCTTAATTAAGTTTTTAATTAAGTTACTTCAAGTTCTTAATAAGTTCTGATTAAGTTCTTGATTAAGTCACCTCAAGATCAAACTAAGTCATCCTTTTAAGTACAACCAAGTTCTTATTCAAGTTATCTTATAATTATCAAAAAATACAATCTATGTTTTTTATCTTAAATAGCAGATGTCTAATATAGTATACACACGCCTCAAAAAAACGCGTCATCGTTGAGGATGTCTTGCTCAGCGTTCTCTGCATAGATCTTAATGAAGGCTTACATCCTAAGCAACCGCATTGATTACAATTCTGGTCTATGGAAATGTCTTTTATAGACTCCATGTCTTTATTTATTGACTTTATCATTTTAAATACGCCATGATCTATTTCTATTAAAAAAAAATTTAAATATTATTGCTTTAAATAAATGGATCAAAATGATCTTTTGTTGTTGGCGGTTTTGGCGTGCAGTTGTCTTTTTCTGTATTTAGTGGTTCAGGTTGTTTTAACTTCTTTTGTTTTTGTTGCCATTGGTTATATATTTTATAACCGTAATAACAGCCCCCAGCAGCAGCAAGGCGCCAAAAATGGCAACAGTTTTTAAGTTCAATATACCATGAAGACTTCGGGGCCCTTGAATCGCATGGAGTTTTTTATAGCGGGCATTGAATCAACTTGGGTTCTGGCGTTGGCGGTGTTATGTTTTCATGATGAGGCATATTCTGTAACATTAATTTTTTTTGTCTGTTCCACTCTGCTAATTTTTTTCCTGCTTCAACACGCCCAGGATTTTTAATGGTCTCCACCTGATTCAGCGTTTTCTGCTGATTTCTGGCTTGGTTACTTTCTCCACCTGATTCAGTGTTTTCTGATTCTGCTGATTTTCCAGCTCGTTCATTTTGAAGGGAAATAAAAATCTATAAGATTAAAAGTTATTAACCCCAAATGATTAATGGCGATAACAATGTTCCCCAAATCTGTAGTATAGATCACATCCTAGAGACTCTAATGACTTTGTTAAAACTGGATCTTGCTTTAAAATCATACGTAAGATCTTGTTCAAAATCAATGGGAGCAAATCTACTGACTAGTTTAGTGAACAAACTAAGAACCGTTTGCCCCACACTTTTCACCATTCTAGACCCCAGCTGCGCTTCATACCTGTTATGATACTTTAAAATGTCTTGTGGCGACATCTGTTGAATCTGTTCAATGCTGAATTCAGTTCCGAGGAACTGTTTTGTTTTTCCACACGCTGCCAAAGAATACAGCCTCTCCTTTTTGGCATAATAGCTTGGTCAATCAACTAGGTCATTCATAAGTTCAGGAAGGTTTAGGCTGCCTTGTAGCTGTAGTAGATCATCACTGTTCATGTTTTTTTTTAATTATAATTATTTTAATTTAAAAAAATGAGCACCGAAAAAACTGTTACCAACCTTGTATACCATTCTGCTGTTATGGAGGACTAAGTGTAGGATACTCAATGCTTGGTAAAAGCCTGTTAAAAATTAAACCAGCAGATCTTGGCAAACTAGACTTTGAGGATTCAGCAAAGCTGATTGCTATTGTTGCAGCTTCGTTTGCTACGAAAGATTTCTAGTTAAGCAAGGAATAATTCCAGACAATATAAATATGTAAGAAAAAAATACATTTATAAAAAATGGCTTCTCACTCGCAATAATGATAGCGGCGCTGTGGTGAATGCGCTTGCTTTTAGCGGAAGTAATTTCGCATTTAGTAAACTGCGGGATGACGGCGAGAGAAAAAGACATAACAAAGCTATGGAGGAACTAGCAGCTGCACAAGACGCCTATGAAAAGCAGAGACTTGAGCAGTTAGATTTTATTAATGACACACTGAAAAAACAGGGGCATGCAGCTTACACATTTAAAAATGTTGATCAAGCAATAAAACAATATTATCTTGTAACAGGCAAACCAATCGAGACATTGCCCCCACCAAAATTCAGTGACTTTTATCAACCATCAGAAAAACAAAAGATGCAAGAAATCGGGTTTATTGTCGTTGGTATGACCGTTGTGTATTTTGTTGCACATAATATTGGCTGAGTAAAAAATGAACAAAATTTATTATTCGCCAAAAGGTATTGGAAGGGAATCACGGCAATCAAAAAGCTAAGCCAAGCAGCTGGAGTCAGTGAACAAACAGCAAAAGAATGGTTATCTAAACAAGCGATTTGGCAAATTTATTTACCGGCGCCTAGACGAATACAGAGACCACACTTGTCAATACAACTCCAAACGACACCCATCAAATGGATCTTCTATATTTACCCTCTGATAGGATTAGACGAAAAAGATTTAAGTACGCACTCACAGTCCATTGACATAGCTTCAAGGTACAAAGATGCAGAACCATTAACACAAAAGAGTGCTTCTGCTGTTGCTGTTGCCATACAACTAATATACCAACGAGGCCCTTTAACTTATCCTCGCATGATTCAAGTCGATGATGGAAAAGAATTTAAAGGGCAAGTGAATCAATTATTGTTAAAAAAATAGAGTTACCATTAAAAGAGGCATTTCCCGGGGGTTCACAGATCACAGGCTTTTGTTGAAAACTTTAACAAACAGTTAGCCGAAAGACTTTTCTCCTACCAGTATCACAGAGAGCTGATTGACAATTCTCGCAACACAGAATGGGTTAGAAGATTGCCCCAGTTTTGCGCGCAATGAATAATGAAGAATTTAAAGGCTAAAACCAGTACAAGCAATCAAAAGAAAAACAATAAATGTTGCTGAAGGAGACTCCAGTACAACCAGCAAACTATTACCATTTGGTTTGAAAGTAAGGCACCTTTATTTACCGGGGAAGCAGAAGGGGGCACTCGCATTAGGGCAACAGATCCAGTTTGGAGTGTTGACCCGTACGAAATAAAAAGAATTGTAAAAATGAATCCGCCCGTGTATTATTTACGAGAAACTGACACAACAAAACAGCCAGCCCCTCAAAGATCTTTTGTGAAGGAAGAAAATGCAGAAATCCCACCAGGCACAGTTCCGCTTTAATTAATTTACGGTTCTCCAGTGCCCAATTGCATATGAAAACTCTGGATTAACAAACACACGTTTTGTGTTTGTTCTATCTAACGACTTCTTTGTTACAACTGTTTGTTGATCTCATGTAGATTAGATCGCAGTTTTACGTTGTCATGATGAAAAGCCTTATTGTCAAACAACGCTTCTTTGTAGTTGCCAGTGATATTTTGACTGCACAACGCTGCGAGATATTCCCTTTGCTTTCTTAATGATTTCTCCTGGCTCGAAATACTGTACATTTTCGACCTTAAACCAACATACTCCTTAATCACCTTTCCAGATAATTCATCCTTCATCTTTCCTAAAACCTTCTTGTTAGTAATTGAATGCAAAGGCGAATCTTTAGGGTAATCAGATGTGTCGTACCATCCCACATGCCCTTTATCTACTTCTAATTCCATGTCTTTATAGATGTCTTCAGTAGGAATATCTATAAAAAAAACTGTCTGTATCTGTGTAAAGTACTCTGGACTCTGGATACAAGGGTTTAAAGTAGTCATAAAGAAATTCTAACATCAAAAGCTTTGATAATTCTAAAACAGTAAACCCAATAAATAACAGGTTTGTCTAATTTGACTTTCTTTTTTTTCATCATTAATGCGAAAAGCTGATCATGAAATCTTCTGAAGTCCTGATAATTTGGTTTTGAAGTTAGCTTAATTGCTTCGTTCTCTTTGGTGACCAATCTGACGTCTTTGCGCTTGTGCGGATTCTCCATAGTCTTTCCAAAACAGCTGTTGTTCATCAACTTGAAAAAGTCTTTTTCTGAAGCATCTGTGGATTTATTCTGAGATCAGTGTTCTTCATGATGTATGGTTTCATGAACTGTTCTTGATCAAAAGCAATTATACGATGAACAGCTGTTAACTTTAAACCATGTCTTAAATAAAATTGTAGAAGTCTGTAATGGCAGACATAATTTTTTTGCCCCGAAGATTAGGCACAAGTTTAGGCGGCTCTCTTGGATTCATCTTTAGACTTTCTGCTGCCAATGGATAGTCATTATGCAGATCATGGAGTTCATGAGGATATTCTAAGTCAACTTCTAGAATGAAACCACGCTGTTGATCAGGCGTTAAACTGCCCAACCACTTTAATGCCTTTTGAATATTGTTCGGATCACCGTCTGTGTACATTTTAAAGTTGCGTAATGGAAGTGATTGCGCCATAGCCCAACCATACAGATTGTTTGCATCTAAATACATAAGATAGTTAGACCTTTTACTCGGATCATAGTCGTCCAAGTATTTGTTGTTTGCTTTACAGTAATGATGCGACGCCATACTAAAATTCCCCCACGCAATCCGTTTTCAATCATCTGAATCATTGGTAAATCTGACAATAAATCAATCTGTATTCCAGTAAACTTTAAGAAAGCGTCCCAGCTCATCCCGGGTGCAGAAATATAATGCGCAGGATCCAAACTGTAAATGTTTCATGCAGGTCTTTCTATAATTTCAAAGACGTCCGCCAACAAACATACATCTGCCATTAAATAGGAGTCATGAAGTCTCCCATCGTTTTATAATCTAACTTTGCCAAGCATCTTGAGCATGCTGGTAATCGGGTCGCTGATGTCCTTTCCTCTAAGACTAGAAAAGAACGCGCCTTTAGGCGGAAGTGTATCTTCGTCAAACCTTTCCAACTGTTCATGTATTCATAAGGGTAAACACCCTTTCTAACAAGAGTTGAGTCAAAAAAATTTTTCCGTTATTGGGCAGGACTTTAAGGACATAGCCAGTGCCTCTAATGAGCCCATCATGGTTGCATAGAGTCGTAGAAAGACATGTTTTTAAAGTGAAACACATGTACATTTCTGATGACTGTGCAATGCATGCTACCCTGAAGGCGCTGGTTACTGCTTGCATTATAAGGTGAGAGTCATAACCTCGCAAGTTGTGAAAGAATACAGGCAGCTTCCATGTCTTTGGATCAAACTTTAGTTGAAGATTGCATTTACTGGGGCGCTGCACCTCTAAACTTCCCACTAATGTGATCATGGTCTCTTACTGTGGGGTTACACTCTTGGGCGTTAGCTCTAAACCGCAAATCCAACAATGCGTGGCTGAGTCATACTGTTGTTGGTCTTCAGGCGCCATTATGATTTCAGATAAGTTTAGATTATTAAACAGGCGTTACGCACTTGCTGCATGCGTTTTTAAGAATGTTTCTGCAGCATCTGGTCCTCTATATAATTCAGGCTCTGAATAAACGCCATCCGACCTAACAATAATGAAAGCAAATGAACAAATCGATGATTACCATTAAGACTGTTTTTCGTAGTTTTTGTGGTGCTGGCCCTTCATAAGGAACAATAAGCGACTCGAAGTCTGCGTAAACTACGTATGGACTTGTTTTGCAGCCGTTTCCAGTTCTTAAAACTAACTTTAGATCCTGGCGGGGGCGTAGTTAGTTCTGTCTTACAGTCTACAGAACTTTTACAATGTTTTATATGTTCAAGCGCGGCTTGAGCGGTTGGAATTCTTGTTAAACATTTCTACAGAATTCTTGTTTATGTTCATGCTTTGAAGTATGCGCTAATAATCTGCTCATTGTGCGTATCAATGTGTAATGGGGCAGCCCTGCTGGCGAAAACATTAGGAGTAAGTCCACATGACTTTTGGCTGGTTCGCCTATTGTTGGACTGTTCTTGGACACTTTAATTGGCACCAATTTTTTTCCTCATCCCATGTGTATACATTAACAGTTATGGGTTGTTTTGTTCTTCAAACTGATCAATTTGGTCAACACTAACAGGAAAGGATATTCTATTGAAGTTAAGATCTTTGGCGTATTGCCGATAGTTAGTCACTCTTTCTGCGTGTTCGCGGACATGATGCAGCCTTGCAAGAACGCACCACATGAAACATTTGTTGTCTGAATTTTTTTATGTTTAAAACTGCTCTCTTTAAAACCAACTCCCGAGGGAGCGGAATGTAAGCCTTGCCTACAATCGGTGCATACTTAGCCTGTTTTAATCTAATCTCTAAGACTTCGCCCTCTGACCAACCAGAGCCTCTCATTTTAGCTTCTTCAGCGGCAGCGTCAAACTGTGTAAGCAGTTCGTCTGCCCAACCGGGTGTTAAGTCATTATGAGAAAGAATAGTCCCGCTGTTTAGTTGAGACCCAGACTTCTAGATTTTCTTCATTTATGTTACATAGTCGATTAAAACAGCTAACATTACTTTAACTGGCGGGTCTATTGTTAGTTTGCCTGGAACTTGAGAAATAGCATGAACAACGCTTGCCTGTACGTTTGTTGGTCAATGACTTCTAAATCAATCATTCAGTGCTCTTGATAAACGCTCTCTCTCAAGCATTCCTTCAAACAATTCATCTGGACCTTCATATATCTTAGCCATGCTGTCTTTCTTTTCTAAGCCAACATATTTAAATTTAAATTAAAAAAAAATACAACGGCTTAATCAGAATCAAATATCAACGGTCTTTTTGCGCTTGGACTCATAAACTAAAGTATAAACACCTTTTGGCGTTGTTACTGTGAGCTGTTTAGAACAGAGTTTAATGTCTCGTTTACTTTTTTAAGCATTCCTTTTTTATCTGCTCGGCGTCTGGCTGTTGAGAAAAACTTGTCCTTGCCTTTCTTTGAAGATCAAACTTTTGTCTTTTGTAGTCATCAAAATCGGCCTGTAAACGATTAAATTCTTCATCCGTGATGTTTGAGTCAACTAGCGCTTTATTTATTGTCAGTTTAAAACGAGCTAAGTTAGCTGTATTAGTTGAACCATAGCTGTGTGCTTTTGAGTTTAGTTTTTAATTTTTTGCCAGCCGCACTTACAGCTAATGAACACAGGCCGAGAGCTAAAGACAAACCTCCTAGAGGTAAAGCTGCGGGTTGCGCCTATGCCCGTTGCTAAGAGACCAACACTCGTTCCTGCTGATAAGCGCTTATAGTCGAGTTCCAGTATTAACATATTAACAGCATTAAAGGCAGCAGAATACCTTCGTTTGGTTTTGCTGTATTTTGAAAGGTCTTGCTCTAGTTTTTGTTGCATTTGTGTAATGTTGGTTAATCTGAAGGTTTTTATGTTAGGCTTTCTACTATCTCTTCTCTTGGCGGCGCTGTAGCACATTTGGATAATGTTTAACAGACATGCTTTTTATAAAATAAAAATAATTTAGTATTGTATATCTTTTAATCTGTTATTTTCAATATTCAGCTGCGCATCATATATTAAAAAACAAATGTACATTAAGCGGTTTATCGCTTCTTCTTCTTTAATCAATTTGAATGTTTATTACGTCTCTCACAGTTTCCTCCCCGCTTCCATGTAACTGATTATCCTCTGTTGACCTTAGGTCAATCCATAAACCGTAATTTTGTTGTTAAATAATCATCAAGTCTTACACTGTGAAGGTGTAGATCTTTAGCCACAAGGTCAACTGTTGGATTCTACACCTCCCACCTCCAAACAGTTTTCTTATTTCATCAAAATGCTGATAAGGTTTAAGCCCGCTAGCATAGATTTGGTTAGGACTGCCCTCAATCGAACATTGTACTTTCGTTTTTTTGGATTAAAAAACTTTTCACTTCCTCTTTTGAATGGTTCTTCATCTTCACACAGCAATAAAATACCTTTAAGCGATCTTGCTGAGACGCTAAAACTAAAATTCCATATAGTGTCTGCCCTGCTTCTGGGATATGTTGTATGATGAATCACTCTTTCGTAATATATTGCTAATTTTGACTGATATTGTTGTTCAATCAGCCTTGCTAAATTAGGGTTGCTAACAACGTCAAACTCTAACGAGATGTCAGAAATGCTGTACTTTGCTTCGGTGTCTGATGATTTGATAACCCGTTTGTATTCATTAAAAGTTAGTTCATATGACAATCTGTCTTTTAATGCTCCTTGAAAGTATGGCGCATGCGCTTTTAACAACTCAAAATCTAAGGGAAGGGAAAAAAGCGATTTCCAAACGCAAAATTTACAGCCACATACTTTTTGCCGTCTTTAGTATCTGCGGCACCTATTCTATGTTTTAGTGCTTCTTCATTTTCTATTCCTTGAAACGCAAAGTCAGCCCTTTCAGTCCCGGTTAGCCATAGATCAGAATAGGTTAAAAATATGTCTGCATTGTGTAAAGAAAATATTTCTTGCCCCTCAAGTTTTATAGAAATTTTCTTAACGATTGCCCGTCCCAGATTCTGTACAACTGTCCTGTTTGGGTCTGTTGTTGAAGCGAGCGCTATTTTGAAAGTAAGACGCGCAGAGCCTGGGACAATCACGTCATTTGCTCCTAGGTCTGGAAATTTGACAGTAAGAATTTGATCTGCATCAATAGTAGATGGATTATTTGGAACAGTAATAGTCCGCTTATTTCCCTTCACGCCAAGGGTTCTTTCAGTCTTCTATGCGGGTCAAGAAACGAGCCATGTGCTTGTGACATTTTTATGAAGCAAAATAAAAAAATAATTATTTAAAAACATGGCAGGAATTGAAGATGAAGAAGATTATGATGTTTTTGATCCTGGAGACGACATGGAGTGAAATGATCCCTTTGACACGGCATCGCTCAATGCTCTCAATGCGGCATGAATTAACAGAAAGTAAGGTTAAATCATTTTACGAAAGTTTAGGTCAAGAACCTCCCGAATTTATAGACCCAAATGATTTTGAATTAAAAGATGATCATTTGTCTGTAAAAAAACGATCAAGGGCAACTTGTTCGGCATACAACTAAACCCGACCCATCAAAGTTTTTAGCCAAGATGATACAATTATACAAAGACTCAGTGTGAAAGATCAAAATCGCCTTGGTCTTGTAGACCGAAATTAAGGCGGAGGCAGTTTCTAAACTTCAAAACACACTGCAGGAACTCCCAACAGCTTACCAAATACAAAACATGGAACTGAAGAATTAAATCAATCGGCAGATGAAATAATAAATGCAATAGAAGCAGAAACCATTTTTTCAAGAAGAAACAGCATTAAAGACTATACACGACTCAACCGCTACCCATGCGAGAAATAAGGCCCTTGATCATGCTTTAAGAACCATTAGAGCGAATTAACAAACAATTTAGCAAAACTAGGTGAACTAGATGAGCAAAAATAAAAAGAGAAAAAGAAGAACTCGTTGAGGCTGATGACCGCATCGTAGGGCGTGAGATTAAAGAAAGAATAAAAACAAAGACTAAAAAATCTTGAACAAGAAAGATCAGCAAGACTAGAAGCGCTAACTACTAACCGAGACCAATTACGAACTCAAGTGAATAGAATAAGAGAAACTATCGAAAAAATTTTATATGAAGACACAACACTAGCAGAACGAATACGAACACTGTTAGAGAGCAAAGGAGTCACATTTGCAAGCGTTATAACTGCCTTAGGATTTGCAATAAGTACATTGGTGTTGGCTATTACAGGGGCGGGGCCAAAGTTCAGTACCTCCACCGCCATCGCCTCCACCTGATAAATCATGGGTAAAAAAACAGCTTGATCATCTTGCGGGTTTATTAAAAAATTAGCCAGTAAGCTATAGACTCTTTACCTAGCATATTAGGGGCATTGTTAGCTGGCTTTTGTCTACTGCAAGCAAAGTAGTTGGCTTTATGGCCGAGCACTTATGGACATTAGTTCTTGTAATAGTTGGGTTACTATTTAGTAAGATAAAGACCAAGTAATCCTATGCCAGTTAATCCAAGAACAAGCGCTGTCTTTTCATATTCATGGTCATCGCGAACAGAGTCCGCGAGCTTTGCTGAGTCTTCAATGACTTTTGGGTTTGGACTTCGGGGATTGGATGACTTAATCTTGGGTGTTCTTTTATTGTTTGTAATATTACTGGCTCAGAATTTATGTCGTTTTTCCCAACCTTCTGTTCATTGCCTGCTATAAAATTTCATTATTATAAGTTTATTATTGTACCTATCTGGAGTCTGAGGTCAGAAGGCAGCATGTATAAACCAGTGCCAACAGCAAAGTCTACTTTCGATCTTGCGTATTGTAAAACATGTTGTACCTTTGAATACTTGAAGGTAAATCAACTGTAGAATTAATGGCATCCTCTAAATTTGCTAAGTATTGTTTTTGTGCATCAAAGCCAGTAGAAGGATCAGTTATGCTCGATCTCGCCTGTGCTTGCGAACCTAGCAAACACCAAACGTAAGTACGAATAGAGTCGTTTATTCGTTCTATTCCCGCTCTAGTTAGGCCTTAGAAGTGTCTAAGATAAATGTTGTTCCATGCTTTTTTAAATGCTCTTGCTGTAGGGACCCGGGCTGAACAGTTGGGCCAAAAAGAAAGTTTTGAAAGGAGATGCCAGTCATAGTTATACTTTCTGTGCGTGCCCCGAAAATAAAGGTCGCCTAGGCCATGATTAAGATCCAACTTTTGTCTAAAGTCTGTCTTGATGTTAATATTGAATTCGTTACAGATCCTTTCAAAAGCCTTCATGTCTATTCTGTTGCTGAGTGGATAAACGGTTTGTCATTTGGCAATGGCGCTTGCAATTCAGCCAAAATACGTCTAAAGGTGAAAATAGAAATGAAATCTGTACACTGACCTCACCAAAGGATCATGGTGATTAAATGATCAGCATACGCCACTCCCACACCCAGTTGATGCGCAAAACACAGCAAAGTTTAACTGGTTCTGATAAAACTGCATCGGATGACTAAACCACGCTTTCTTGATGTGGTCGTTTTCAATAGGGGGGGTTAAGAATATCTGCTTAATGGAGTACTCACCTTTTATGAAAAGAGGCAGTCTGGGTCACAGCAATGTCAAGAGTATCAGTTGCTATATTTTTAAGATTGTAGTGCGGCCCAACAGAATATTTTGCATCAGTATATTTGAATGCACTCATTTTAATTTGTTTTAAAAAATGTTTGTAACAATAACAACACAAGACCGTCCTTCGTTTTTAGAACATGCTATTGATAACAATTGCGGGGCCAAAACGTCGCGCTCCATGAAATATTCTACAAAGTTTGTATGGTTTAATATAAGCGAAGCCAAGGAGAATAATACGGTTCTAAAAGTTGACAAATCAGGGAACAAAGTTAGCCAGTTAACAATACCTAATGGTTATTACGGGTTTTGCTCACTAAAAGAAGCAATGAGTAACTTTGACATTACTCTCAAACATAACAATGCAAATCTGAAAACAATGTTAACAAATTTAAGCCTGAAGAAGAAGGAGGTTACTATTTTGATAAAGAGCTAGCTAAAATGTTAGGCTTTACGGCTAACAATTATAGATTTAGAGTTACACCGACCAAAACTACTTATGAGGGGGAAAGTCCGCTCGATCTTGCATTACATTCATTACTCTTATGTTCATTTGGACGAGCTGAGCACTGATGAAAACTTATATGATGGAAGACCCTCAACTGTTTTAAGAGCTCTTCCGTCAGGGAAAGCTGCATATTGCGATTATGAAATTATACAATTCCCTAATTTACAGTTTAAAAGATTAGTTTGTGGGGGGGTCGGATCATTTAATATAAAAATCAAAGACAAAGCGGGGAAAGTTGTGAAATGTGATAACCTGCACATGTTTTGGAAATAAAATAATACGTTACTAAAAAATAATGTCACGTGGGCCAGAAGAATCAGGAGTTACATTAGCGCCTGTAAGGTGTATAACCTAGAATTAAAAGACCTTGCAGATGTTCGGACTTTGAACAGAACGGTGAGATAGGCGCTTTGTATGGTTTTGAGTACACTAAAGATGGTGATTATAAACGCAAAGAGGTTGGCGACAGCAAAAAGTTTCCTAAACTAGAACAACTGCGCATCTAGAGCAAATAATGTTGGCCAGTATGAATATAAATAGTTCGAAAACCTGACCCAAATGGCACTTAGAACCATATTTAGAATGGGAATAAATTGAATTCAAAGCCATTACATTTTAGCCCTCAAAAAGTTTCAGAAAACATTAACTCGGCCTTTACGTAAGTTTATGCCGGACACAATAGTCGGAAAGAAATTGAAATAAGCCGTATGGAAAAGCAGTACATCCTCCCGAAAAGAAACAGTTGTAAAATCCAACTTCTGGCCCTTTACAAATGAAGGGGGGCTTATGCCCTGGAAC
>CM031613.1:80457347-80476415 GCA_018398815.1 Conus ventricosus | reverse complement strand
GATGTTATTGAAAACGACCAAGAAAAACATGGGATTAAACAAAAACTAAAATCTGAAAAGTTTAGTAAATTAGTATTAAAAACGGATAACCCTGCACAGTATGTTTGTTTGTAGATAATCGTTATTTTTTGGTTATTGACGTCTTACTTGCCAGAAACAGTAATATGCGCTTGCGTGTGTGTGTGTGTCTGCCCGCCTCTCTGTCTGTCTGTCTGTCTCTCTCTCTGTCTCTCTCTTCTCTGTCTGTCTGTCTGTCTGCCGGTGATTCTCTCTCTCTCTCTTTCCGCCACAGAAAAGGCGGCTTTAGGCCACTTTCGCCCAAAAACTCGGTGGTTGAGCAAGTGGGGTTGAACAGACATTTATCTGTTCTCTCCATTGAATCAAGTCTTCTCACACGATGCAGGTAAAAGACTGCATTAAATCAACAGGTTATAAAAAATATGAGTTATCTTCACCCTTCTCTCACTCACGCTTAAACGTTTTCCTTCCTTAGGAAATAAATCAACACAGCGACCATCGCTTAATAACTGCCACCACATTTGCAAATAGTAATTCAATGGCACAACTGTCACATTTTATAAACACATTTCAAAATACACAAATCTCCAACCACGCATCCGAACGACAAATCATGCGTACGCACGCTCGTGAACATAAAACTCGTTCTCCTTGCACACACAAACAGACAGTGGCCGAAGGATAAAAGTCCGGCGAATGTGACAGGGGCGGACGAGCGAGACCAAGCAAGTTCCAACCCTGAATCACCAGGTTCTCTCCCTTCCCCACCGACTACCGCATCACCAGATACATAAACAGGAGAAAGAATTTTGGAAATAATTTAGAATGGCCAGGTTAAAGATTGAATTAACCAGAGAAAAGGTCTCACACAATATTCCTCTTACAATTTCGAAAACAAAAGAAAATTGCGCAAAAGTGAAGACTAAGCCGGCTAACAACAACAAATCAAAACAAACAGACCACGAAACTGATGCTTACCAGCTACCCGTGGGTGACCCCGAAGAGGCGGGTCAAAGGACTCTCTCTACCCTCTGTCCAGTCGAGAGGACAGAGGCGAAGATGCGGAAACAGAAGAAATGATGTCCCTCTCCTACAGGCCGACTGCAGGAATTGAAAGTACTGACTGTACTCTCGATGATAAGGTAAAGAACCAGGACTGGAGCAGGCCCCCCAGAGACATCTTCCGCTCGAGTGAAGAGCTAACCTCCCTCAGCAATGGCGGCCAACATGCCATGCTGCGTCACAGAGTGAGCATACTTCAAACTAAAAGAAACGAAGCACGTGCGACAGGTAAAAAGACAGGCGAGAGGCCGATAGACAGAAAGTTCGAGAGAAAGGTACCGGCCACCCGTGAACTTGCAGGATGAATAGCACGGGCGGTGGAATTAGAGAGAGAGAGAGAGAGAAAGCAAACCGAAGTTGAGCTGAACCACACCAAGGTGCAACTGCACCGCAAGCCACCCTAAGGGACGGATACACGATAACAGCAACGACAATAAACAAATAAGTAATTCCGCCACCCTAGGTGGGTCGAACGTCGTAGGCCTCGTGACAAACTCGTGACAATATATATGGACAACTTGGGAAGAACACAAAACAAGTAGGCTGTAGTTTTCCAATATTTCGGCCTTTGGGCCTTCCTCTGGGGAGAGTATAATATATATCTCCATGCCCACCCCCTAAGTTCTAAAAAATCTATCCCACCCCTCTCTCTTCTCTCTCTCTCTCTCTCTCTCTCTCTGTCTCACCTCTCTCTCTCATCTCTGTCTCACTCACTCTCCTCCCCTTTCTCCTCTCTCTCTCTCTCTCCCCTCTCGTTACCCCCCCCCCCCCCCCCTTTTGTGAATATTTTATTTCATTGTAGTATCACTATGTTTCACGTGTGTTAGGTGCCTGCCAACAATAACTGAATACAGGCGTGTTGCGGGATATATGGCGTGGTTGAAATGGAAGAGATTGACAACAGTCTGTAAATTTCTCTCATGAGATCGGAAATGAATTGCGTTCCACAATCCGAGAGAATTTTTGTCTGGGAAAACCCACTCTGGAAAAAAATCGCAAGTAAGGGTTCAGCGACAGACACAATATCAATTTTTCTTCAGTGGAATCGCTTCTGGATACCTTGTCGCTGTATCCACCAAAGTTAAGATACAGCGATATCCCCAAGAAAAACAGTGGTAAAGGCCCAACAAGATCGATAAACCACCTTCCGAAATGAACGGAAATGAGAGGCATTTGTGCAAAGGTGCACATGGGACGCGACCTTTCTGAGATGTCTTTTTGGGAGATGTCACATGAGCGGCAGTATTCTGTAAACTTCCTTTGTGACACCTGGCCAATAAAAAGAATCAAGAACTCTCTTTAATGTTCTTTTGATTCCACAGTGGGCCAGCGAACAATGCATCATGACCGTGTGTAGTCTGTCTCTCTAAGTGGCTTTGGAACGACAACTTGTTTGTTGTCCTGTCCAGGTACACACCTGTAGAGAATGTCAGAGTCCAGTATATACGTTGGTTTGTCCGTTGGGAGTCAGTGACAGTCTGTTTAGCAGCAGAAAGTATTGTCGTCAGCGTCCCCGTCTTTTCCCCGCATTTCTTTTAGATCATCCGGGGTAATCTGGAGTTTATCCAGTTTTGAGATTTTTAAACGGCTTTGTAGCCTTTCCCTGCTCTATGATGTCTGATCTGGTACTCACAAGACAAGGAACGAACGATCCTCCAGCACCACCATGTACTGTAGCGACACCTGGCAAATTTCCCAAGATCAAGTCGCAGACTGGGTTATCGATAACACAAGCGGTGAGAAATCCGGAGAAAGTAGGGTGTATCGACCGAAATTTTCGCCAGCGGAAACGTTTCAATCTTGCCTCCAAACGACCTACACTTTTGGACAGTGTCGAGATACTGGTTTTGAAGCACGAAAGATTTTCTTACCCGCGGTGGTGCACCCATGTCCTCGCAAAACCGAAGCCTGCAATCCGTTGATGGCTCCGTTTTCTAACACCAGTCCATCAACCGATTGATGTGGTGCCAAAACAAGTCCTTCTTCACAATCATGGAGACTAATGCGGATTTTGAATCATTTGGTTTGAAAGGGCAATTCTTTTTCAAATGGAACTTGCAATCACAAAAGAAACATCGCATTGTCGATTCGGCAGCTGACTGTTTTTGGAACTTCGGTTCTGTCCACGAACTGGCCCAAAAGGTCAAACGCGGTGGTCGTTGTCCACGACCTCGGAACGTTTGCTGAGGAGCAACGTGTTTTTCCGGCGGTGAGTACTGGTACTGACGAAAGTCACTCGAACCGCGGAAAGATCCCTGTCCGTTCCTAGGATAAGCATACCCTTTGAGGACTCAGAAATGACCCCACGATTTCCTTTCCTGTAACTTCCCTGTCCCGATGGGATAGTACATGACGCATGAGACTCAAAGATGGAAAATTCTCCTTTCCTAGCCACGCCCTTATCGGGGTGAGCGATACAATACTGATAAAGCCACTGACACATTTCCTCAACGCTTTCAAATTGCCTTTCTTTAAGGAAAGTGGCCAGATCTTTGCTCACGCTCGGGAAAAAAGTTGTTCTCTAAGAAGAGATCTCGCAGTGACTGAAAGTTTTGTTCGTTTTTGATAAATCGATCCATCGATCTAAACAATGACTCATACGAATCAAAACGAGGGAAACGATTCTCCTTTGTCAGGGCGCACAGAAGGGAAACGTTCGCGAAAACGATCAGCAGAACATTGAAATTTTCTTGAGGAGTTCTTCTTTCAACTGATCCCAAGTTTAAATTTTGTTCGCCGCGAAGTGTTGGTACAGTGCCAAAGCGCTACCCTTAAACAACGACGCAATATACAATCCACTTTTCCTTTGGCCAACCGCAAGACGTTGCGTGACTTTCAAATCGGAAAAGAAAAACTAATCGACGTCATCCGTTTTTTCCTCGAAAGGCGGTAACTTGGAATATATGCTGATTTTGGTTGAGGGCGCGCTTGGGGAACCGAATGGTGGAGCGGGGTGGAGGTTCTCTCGATGCCTTATTCTTCTAATTTCAGCATGGGTCTCTAATTTCCCTAACTGCCTCAATTTAAAATTGACGTTCTTTTTCTTCAATTCAGCTTCCCTCTGTAGTCTTCTTTCTTCAGCTTACATCTGTAGTCTTCCTTCTTCAAACTCTAGTTTCCTTCTTCACTTTCTAGTTTCCTTTGATTTTCTTCTCTTTCTATTTTTCTTTGATTTTCTTCTCCCCTCTTTAGCCTGTCTGCCCTATCTATGCATTGTTGCACATAGTTGGTAAGTTTTTCTCCATCAAAACCCAAGCGTTCCGCTTGTTGAACATATTTATCAAATCATCCATAATGAACCGTCAACAGATATAAACACAAAACAAATCTCTAAGTATAAAATAAAAATAAGGCGATATATGATGTTGTGTACGTTTCACAAAAAATGTAATTAAAGTAAAATACAATAAAGAATTCAATTTCCGGTATAAACAGAAAAACGGCTTACTAAAACCAGTAAATATGAACCACAAGGAATGTATTTTTCCAGAAGTATTTTGTTTTCGAAAACAGTTATCAATTTGTAATTTAAAAAAAAAAATGACGTTCAATGCTAATCTGTTTTTTCCTAAGAAAGGAAAAAACCCACAATACTAAAGTTTTCGGGAAAAATAAATTCTTTACAAAGTTTAAGTTCTTAAATGTTTTTGTTGTCAGTCTTTCTTACTTAATTTCAAATGACTTTACAAAACAAATGTATCGCCTTATACAAAAAATGAATATAAATTTACAAAAAAAATGGAAGAAACAAACAATTTAAAAAAGGGAAGAAACACAAACTAACGGAAATCCTCCCTAAAAGATGAAAATTTTAGAAAGAAAACTAGATGGGAGCTTATTGATGAGAAGGTTTAAGAGGGTTTTGAAAAAGGGTGAAAAGGAAATGAAAGGATACACAGGGCCGGAACAGTGGAGACGAAATCAGAAAAGCAAAAGAACCCTCAGAAAGCACCCTACTGGTCACTATCTCCCGTGAAACTGGAGACGGGAAAACAAATCACGCACAATATACGCAACACTACAGTAAAGATATAAAAATAATAAACAATCAATCAATAAATGTTCATTCACCCAAACGCCAAAGAAAATCTCGCAACACACAGAAAAAAAAAATAATCAAAAGATAAAGATGTTTTATTTGGGCTGAGCGGTAATCAACTCCACCACCTACCTATTTGCGTGACGGGGGTGAAGCGATCCCACACTCTGAGGGGCAAGGGGAAAAATCAAAATGAAACAATAGGAAAGGGAAAGAAAAGATAATTACGAGAAGGGAAGGACTACCGACTCCCCAACGCCATGCCCCCCTGCTAAAACGCAGGAAGAGGTTGGGGCTATCTCCTGGGGAAGGGGACAAAACAAATTCTATAAATCTAAAAGGGAGGACAGCGACTCCTCAAAGCCCTGCCCCCTTGCTGCCAGGCACGAGCAAGAGGAGGTTGAGGTGGGGAAGGGTCAAAAAGAAATTCCTACCAAAAAAAAAAAACCTTAACGAGTAAGCAACCAAAAGAAATGTCAACCACCCGAAACACATAAAAATAGAAAAAAAAAACAAATGCAAATATTATACACAATAAATAATTAACTAATTTCTTTTCTTTTTTTTTCCCTCAAACCCTTGAGGGTACAAATCAAAATCTTTTTTTCTCAGGCCCCAAGGGCACAAATAAAATCCTTCCTCTGAAGGTACAAATAGAAATCTTTCTTCTTTTTTTCTTTCTAGGGGGAAAAAAAACAACGGCAAACTACGTCGTGAAACTGGAGTCGGGTCACCACTGTCACACTGTCACTTTTGCACACGCGCATTCATGACAGCATTTACTCCCTACGCACACGCAATCTTTCCAAAACAACCAAAAGGCGCACTACCGAATGTTTTTCTCCCCCTCCTCCTTCAGGGAAAACACTTTACTAAATCACATCAAAACAATTTATAAACAAATTTTATGTATGTATCTCTCTTTACTCTGAAGATAAACTCATTCATTCAAATCATGGCCTTCAAATAACATTGGCCCCAAATCCATACCAGGGAAAAAAATAATTCTTTCACTCCTTGATGCTATGCCTGCATCAAAATTTGGACTCGCTCCATCCCTCATGATTTCCCTTTTCTCTCCTGAACAGGTATCGCCCCCTTGAATTCTCCCGTCACTGGAGAAATGAGCCCGGCTTCTCTCCCTCGACTTCTCTGTCACTGGAGTGATGAGTTTTCCCACTCCTCTCCCTCGTCTTTTCCTGCCTCTGAAAATGACGAGTTCCAACTCCTCTCCCTGGAGTCGTTAACTGCCGGGCTGAACTACCGGTGTGTTCCCCCACACCATGGCCATCTGGTGAAGGGCGAAGGGTGAAGGCTGAAACACGAATAAGGTTCGTGTAAGTAACCTGCTTCCCAATTTAATTATGAATTCTTTCTTTCTTTTCTTTAAGTTTCCCCTGTACTTTCCCCCAAATATCTATCGCTCACCCGGTAAATGACTGGTCCCGCAGTAGGACCAACGTCCTGACAGGTTTTGAGTCTCTAGGCCATCCTGCTGTCTAAAACTGATTCTTTCCTCCCTCCTCCTAGTGAGTGCATACTCAGTGTTCAAAACACATGACCAGCACCTTACCAGCCCTTGTTTAAACTATCACTCAGTGGTCACTTTCACCCAATGACCACGTTTTTTTTCTTTACTGAGTCATACTCACAATTATTTGGGGACGCCCCGGCCCACACTAGTCAACCCCAAAAATATTCTTCTTTTTAGTTGTGTCATGGGGTAAATGATTCATATCACTAAACTACAGTGATGGAGCGTCACATGCCTTGATGTGAGGCTACGTCACATGACAGTGTGTGTGTGTGTGTGTGGTGTGTGTGTGTGGTGGTGTGTGTGTGGGGTGTGTGTGTGAGTGTCTCTGTTGTGTGAGTGTGTGTGTTGTGTGGGGTTGTGTGTGTGTGTGTGTGTGTGTGTGTACGCGCACGCGCGCGCGTGTGAAATAAATGGTTTAAATGCTGAAGAGTGATCACGTTGAAAGCACTGGACTTTTTATGAAGTGTTCTATTCCTGCAGGAGCCACCCGTGGCGAAAGCTTGGACCAATAAAATCGTCCATGTGGGGAAAAAAAAGTTCAACTTATTGTAGCATTCGTCTTATTCCCAAAAAATCTGTGACGGGCGTTTTGTTGAGGTGCGGTGCGAGTTTAGTGAGAATTTTACCTTTTAAATTATACACACACACTCACACACACACACACACACCCCACCACACACATATATATATATATATATATATATATATATAAATATATATATATATATATATATAATGTTGTGTGTGTGTGTGTTGTGTGTGGTGTGTGTGTATTTATATAATTTCATTTTTGTGTGTGTGTGTGTGTGTGAGAAAAGAGAAGAGAGAGAGGTGGTTGTGTGTGTGTGTGTGTTTATTTTTTTTTCTTTTTTTTTCTCTCCAGGTAATGGTTTCCCTGGTCACGAACACCGTAGTGTCATTACAGTTTTTAGCAGTCAGAGACGACGACCAACTGTGTCCCGAGCAATGCCACCACGGCGCCGCTTAATGGATGATTCATGGATGTTCTTCGGCAGCACATTTCATGCCAGATCTAACCAATCCGTGGTCAAATCGTGGAACTAGGCATCGTACATTTTTTGGGGGAAGAGGAGTTCAGGACGAGTTCTGAGGAAGTGGTTAGTTTTAATTTGTCTTTTTTTTTTTATGTCAACAGTTCCGCCAGTCAGCCGACCATTTTCCAGGTACTTCACCCACCACCCCTTCGTGATTAGAGAACTTTAGCAGCCCGCGTTAGCCACCGGCGTCCTTAGGGAATCCCCTTTTTCTCTCAAAGAGGCGATGTGCGCATGCGCAACCTTGCCAAGCAAGGCCGCGGCCGGCTGAGCGCGTCGTTCAATCGGGGTTTTTAACGCCGCTCGTGGAAGCGATCTTTACGAGCCCAATTGTCTGCTTTATAATCGGTAAGTACTTCCAATTTGTTAACAAAAACATTAGTCTACACATTTCCTGTTGTATTACACGGTATGTCACGGTGCTAAATGCCCAAAAGAATCACTACAAAGTAAAAATGTAAGCTGAATCGATTCGACAACAAAATTGGCGGAACGTTTGGCCTAGACTCAGAGTCAGTCGTTTATTTGTCATAGAAAACCCAAGGAGGCCTATAAAGCCTCCTAAACCTTGGTTGTTTTGAATCTGTAAATTTTTGTTTACTCCAGTAGAACAACAACAACATGATACTCCATGTGGAATTATTTGTAGTCTACGTGAAATGTGTCAGTGCATATTACGAGCACATTTGTTGATCGAGATGAAATACAGGGGACGCCACTCTTCCAAAGTACAGCAGACGACTCCCGACGCGGCTAATACGCCAACATAGAACAGCGGGCTGTAGGGCGTAAGCCGTGTTTGACGTCACGCGACGAAGACGCCGATTGAACGAAAGTCGCCGCTAAAGTTCTGTGACCTGTAACGCGTCACGAACACTACCGTGCTAAAAAAAAAAAAATGTAACGACACTCCGGACAGTTGTCTGATGGGTTTTCAATTTGAGGCCCACTAAAAAAAAAAAAGAAAAAGAAGAGAGAAAAAAAGAAGAAAACGTTGGGGGGGGGGGGGGGGGGGGGGGGGGGGGGGGGGGGCGTCTACATACACAGAATCCGTGTTTAACACACACACAAAAAGAAAGAAAGAAAAAGAGTAGAATTTTTTTTACCGACGTCATCTTAAAGATGAGACTGACGTAAAAGGACAATGACGTCAAACGCCCGACATCCCTCACTATCCATTGGTCTAGCTAATCAGTCGAAACAAGCAAAGCAGGGTCAAGGGTCCGGCCTTCCACTCATTCAACATGGACCTGGAAAATCGCCGCGAGTGTCGGGCATTGGCGTAGGCCTATTATTGTTTTCAAAAAAATATTTTTTTAAAAAGTAGGAAATCACTTCAATTGCCTGAAAACTTGAGTGCGTTGTTTTGGGAATAATGTCCATCCAAAAGAATATATTATACGGGGGTCTTTAAGTTTTGTGCTGTAAGGAAGACAAGCTATAACCGTCCTTGAGTCGCCATCAATATCCGTTATGCCAAAAACGTCATCAGCGCGAGGCGCCTTAGGCTAACAGCTGATCGTAAGCTGACAGCAATGCACACTCTCTTGCGGATGTTGCCTACTCATTTTATTTTCCACAGCCGCGGGCATGGCACGTGTTGTCGATCGCGCCAGCGAGCGTGCGCCTGTAGCAAACTTCCCACACGCTGCAAGGCACTGTTTATTTGTAGCATGCGGGCTGTCTCTCTCGCGTTCTCTCGCATAATGGTGACCGGGATATTGCTGACAGAGGCACTGACCCGGTTCTCAGTGAACTGGCGTGAAGCAGACAATACCATGGTATGCATTCGTTCATCCGGTGGGGAAAGTGCACTACTGTGTTTCATGACCGAAATCGTAGTTTCTTCTGAAACATCCTTTTTTAGCGGTGATTGCGCAGCCACTGCATTAATTACAATATGCATATTTGTGATAATCGACAAAAGTGCCGACAGTAGATGCCAAATGCTCTGTTTAGGATCGCTGTAAGGATACGGTGCTGTGTGTTAGCGTGGGAGGGCCACAGACCACCTAGGGGCTACTTTCCTGGACTTGCACGGTTGCACTGAGCATCTTATCACGTGGCGGCACTCACATTTGTTGCCCAAAATCCTGAAGTTAGAAAGCGTTGCACATGCTGGGTCCTTCGCCATCTCTTAGAAGAGTGGGCAAGGGTAACCTGGTACATGCACGTGGTCCGCACACCCCGTCAGGCAGGTCAAACCTGTGTGGACACTAGTGGGAGATGACATGTGGATTTGTACAGGTATGGTCTGGAAACAAAAGAACTATCACTGTAACGGGTGAATTGTGGATTTGTACAGGTATGGTCTGGAAACAAAAGAACTCTCACTGTAACAGGTGAATTGTGGATTACAGGTATGGTCTGGAAACGAAAGAACTATCACTGTAACGGGTGAATTGTGGATTTGTACAGGTATGGTCTGGAAACAAAATAACCATCACTGTAACGGGTGAATTGTGGATTGACAGGTATGGTCTGGAAACAAAAGAACTATCACTGTAACGGGTGAATTGTAGATATGCAGGTATGATGTGGAAACAAAGGAACAATCACTGTAACGGTGAATTGTGGATTTACAGGTATGATGTGGAAACAAATGAACAATCACTGTAACGGCTGAATTGTGGATTTACAGGTATAATGTGGAAACAACTACCACTGCAACAGGTGAATTGTGGATTTACAGGTATGATCTGGACACAAAAGAACAATCACGGTAACGGGTGAATTGTGGATTTACAGGTATGATCTGGACACAAAAGAACAATCACGGTAACGGCTGAATTGTGGATTTACAGGTATGATCTGGACACAAAGGAACAATCACTGTAACGGTGAATTGTGGATTTACAGGGTTTAATCTGGAAACAAAGGAACGATTACTTTAACAGGTGAGATGTGGATTTACAGGTGTGATCTGGACACAAAGGAAGTGTCACTGTAACAGGTGAATTGTGGATGTAAAGGTATGATCTGAACACAAAGGAAGTGTCACTGTAACAGGTGAATTGTGGATTTAGAGGTATGGTCTGAACACAAAGGAAGTCACTGTGACTGGTGAGTTATGGATGTAAAGGTATGGTCTGAACACAAAGGAACAATCACTGTGACTGGTGAGTTATGGATGTAAAGGTATGATCTGAACACAAAGGAAGTCACTGTGACTGGTGAGTTATGGATGTAAAGGTGACTGGTGAGTTATGGATGTAAAGGTATGGTCTTGAAGTCACTGTGACTGGTGAGTTATGGATGTAAAGATATGGTTTGGACACAAAGGAAGTCACTGTGACTGGTGAGTTATGGATCTTGGATGTAAAGGTATAATCTGAACACAAAGGAACAATCACTGCAGCAGTTAAATTGTGGATTTACAGGTATGATCTTGAAATAAAGGAACAGTGTACTGTTTGGGCCATTCCAGATGAAAATCAATCAGTAAAATTTAAACGCCCCAGAACCGCTGCAAAGCATCTGGTCTTTCAAATACTGGTGATTTGGCAACAGTACCACATGCGGAAGGGAAAAAAAACACAAAAAAACCCAACAGTCACCTCAGACTGGTGCGTGAATTGGTGCAGAGTGATGGCAGCTTGGTGCAGTCAACACCCATCCTCCAGATACCCGGGTACCCGTATGCTGCAGCACCATGACGATCCATTTCACAGTTCGTGCTCAAACTCTGAGCTCTGGAAAAAGAAAGTTCAACGTCATTCCACCCACCCACCCCCCCCCCCACCCCGCCTCTCCCCCACTTCGCCCCCCCCCCCCCCCCCCCCCCCACACACACACACCTTCCCGTCATTCATTTGACCTGGCCCCATGTCACTGGTTCCGCCCCCTCTTTAAGAAGAAGCAGCTGTGAGGAACGGTGATCCAGAGCTTGGAATATGGCCGCGAGTTCGTCAAGGGCGTCACTTCGACATACCGGAAGTAAGGTGTCGTGACGTCATGACCAGGTGGTTTGAGAGAGTGGTGAAGTGTACACGTGCTGACGGAAGATTCTTTGAGAAGTTGGATTAACTTTTCTTGGCACCACGTACGACAGGAATGGTGCTGCATCCGGGAACTTTTGAGTCCTCCTGGTTGTCTCCCTTTGAAAGACATTTTTCTGTCAAATATGAAGGTTAGATTCGTTAGATTATGATTTGTCAACGAGAGAGAGAGAAAAACAGACAGACAGAGAGAGACAGAGAGAGAGATAGAAGAGAGTGAGAGAGAGAGAGAGAGAGAGAGAGAGAGAGAGAGAAAATGTTTGAGTGAGTGAGTGTGTGTGTGTGTGTGTGTGTGTGTGGTGTGTGTGTGTGTTTCTTTATGTAGAACATGAAAGTGTTTTCTGACTAGATTTACTTTGATCCTTGACGGAGTAAAGACCCAACATTCAGAGAGATGTTTGAAAGAGAGTGAGCGAATTTCTCCCTGCTAGAATTATTCCGGCGTGTTATACTTCCACTGCTCGCTAAGAGAAAACCCATGTATTCACATATATTATTTTGTTCCATGTATTCACATACATTATTTTGTTCCATCACCCATGTATTCACATACATCATTTTGTTCCATCACCCATGTATTCACATACATCATTTTGTTCCATCACCCATGTATTCACATACATCATTTTGTTCCATGTATTCACATACATTATTTTGTTCCATGTATTCACATACATCATTTTGTTCCATCACCCATGTATTCACACACGTTATTTTGTTCCATCAGCGGTCGTTCTCTTGAACCTTTCTTCTCTGTTCTTGATGTTTTGCATGGTCCCGGTGCTGGTGTTGACCACTGATGTTTTGCATGGTCCCGGTGCTGGTGTTGACCACTGATGTTTTGCATGGTCCCGGTGCTGGTGTTGACCACTGAATGGACATACATTGTCTGGAGTTGCTGGTTTAATGCACGTGGCACCTCTCACCATGCATTGGCGCCATTGGGTTTACATATTTGTGTTTGTGAAAGGATGTTCAGATGGAGGCATTCACTGAGGGCGGATTGACGACAAGTTTTTGATTAATTAAGATAGTTGGCCTTTTTCGTCCTAAACTTTTTATACATTGTAGTAGTATAGTAGTACTTCAGTTTTACGTCTTTTCACATAATAATTATGTGATAGTAGACGAAGAGAGAGAGAGAGAGAGAGAGATGCATAAATGTCTGTGACTATGTAAGTGTATGCATGATGTGTTTATCTAAGTGCATATATATGTCCCTCTAAGCATCCCTACAACATACCTGCAAATGATCTGAAAGTGAACGCTTAACTGGGCTACAAATTACAGAGAAAACAACATTGAAGGCAAGCTTTTATATCTGAAAAGACATTACACAAAGACATGCCTGATCATGGTGGTAAATGAGCTTGAAAAGGTAAACAGTCAAACATTGTGTCATTACTTATGTTGTGAACTTATGTAAGTAACTATATCTCAATGTAGTAAAGTTTTTGCTGTTGTTTGAATGTAATTGTGATGTACATTTCGTCTGTAACTCTTTTGAACTTATTTCTGAAACCAACATTTAATTCGTGGTGTGCATGGGAAAAATCGGGAGATAATATGTGTGTGTGTGTGTGTGTGTGTGTGTGTGTGTGTGTGTGTGTGTGTGTGTGCGTGCGTGCGTACGTGTGTGTGTGTGCGTACGTGCGTGTGTTCGTGCGTGCGTGTATGTGTGTGTGTGTGTATGTGTTTTCACATGGTTCTACAAACGTTGATGAGCGTCACCCTAACGTGTGCAGAGAGAGGCCATAGAGACAGGCAGCTCACTCAGTGTGTGACTGGCATCAGCTGACGGCTGTCAGACTTGAAGACGTAGAGCATTCTGCCAAGATGTGGCAGAGAACGCGGAAGGTGACGCCCATCTCTGTTTACAAGACAATGGCAACTGAACCTGAAGTTTTCTTGCTTATGCTTCACCTTGAAGTCAGTGTAACCTATTCGTATGCCTGAGGCCAACCAGTTCAAATTCGATTTTTTTAAATTGATTTTTTGTCTTCATTTGATGGAAGTAGCATGCAATACCTCTGGACACCAAGGGAAATAAAGGGGAAAAAATTTTTTGAAGCGCCAAAACCTTTAGGCTACTATTCAACAGACACACTTAGATTTTTTTTCCTGAGAACTTTTATTGTGTTTGAAAGTTGATTCCCCTGTTTTGCACAGGCCCATTAAGTGACATGCTAGATGGCTTCCAACAGACATATTAAGATACAAGGAGTGGTACTATTTTCAACATGTCAACTGGCGCAACGATAAGGTCATGGCTGAGCTATAAGGCCTGAAACGTAATGTGAGCTAAGGCTATTTTAGGCCCGAGTCCAGAGCTACCGATTTTCCCCAAAGCGCTATATATATTCTTTATTACACCTTTTTTCACAGAAGAAGGGGAGGAAGAGAGACGGTATTAAAAGGATAACGTAAACGTATAAATATAAATTCTTCGCTGAGAGCTATGAGAACTATGAGAGTTCTGTATGTTTAGCATTTGTTTACACCCAACCAGAATCGATTTTCTTGTGTGAAAATCACTGATACAGCTGAATGAAGGATTGGGTTGTGTACAGTTAACTGTCTGGATTGAGGCCAAGGTCAATCTTAGCCAGCAGCCCTGACTTGGAAAGAACCCGTTTGTGAAGGAATCGCCCTTATATGTCCAACTCCAGATGTTTGAAACAACTTTAATGCGAACGCTGTAATGACTTCTGGAACTGACCAAAAAAAAAAAAAAGAAACAAAAAGCAGCCAGAGTCTAGCACGGTGATGTGGTTTGTAATAAATCAGTTCAGTGTACTCATACTTACCGACAGCAGAGTTTCGTGTTTTTGTAAATTTGCCTTGAGCGCACTCGGAGAGAGAGAGAGAGAGAGAGAGAGAGAGAGAGAGAGAGAGGAGAGATGAACGGGCTATCGTTTGCCAACATGCTTCTGCACTTTCACCCCCCCCCCCCCCTTTCCTGGGAAAACAGGTCTTATTATTGCTTTCTTTAAAAGGAAATAAATAAATCTTTCCCTCGGGACACGGTTGGGGGGGGAGGGGGGGGACTAGGTATCAGGGAATCACGACGCCAGAATTTGTCTGTAGCCCGTTGTCCCAGTTTTGTTTATGAAAGCAGTCAGCATCATTCCAGGAAACAGGAATAATAAGGAAACCGATTATCCCGTTTTTCTGAGGGAAAAATATCTTTCATGATAAGAAGGGTAATCAGTTACTTTTTTTCTTCTTTCCTTTTTGTTTTAAAGAAGGGTATTGTAATTTTTTTCTCAGAAAACAATGACTCGTCCTGATAGAAACAGTGAAATCAGTCGTTTAGGGTTCCTGAATGTACATATATCATGATATTGTCATTTACATCGTTCCTTTACAGAGTTTACTCATCAAACTTTTTTCCCTTGTAAATCAAAGAAAGTTAGGGAGGCAGCTTGACCAATCATGGGGGGAAAAGAACAGTTACATACCCGTCACTTCAGACTATTGCTGCTTCCGATACCAAGTTGCCTGTGACGCAGACCGTGTGGTCCAATCGCCAAGAAGTTTACATAAATCGACGAACCACGGACCCCGACATGAAATTAATTCATATAAGAAACAGGAGTAAAAAAAAAAAAATAATAAAAATAAAAAAAAACCCAAAGAATTTAAACCATTTACTTCTGATTCAACTTCTATGCTTTTAAAATCCTCTGCATTTTCGACACTAACCAGATAAATGCTTTGTTGTTACAAAGGGCGAAAAAAAAGGAAATACCCTTGAATTACGTTCAGCCATTACGTTTGTTCACATGAATCAAATATCGTAACATCGCGTACAGGTATATGTACAAGCTTGAAACATCCTTTTAGGGGTGATGTCACCTTGTTTGTTCTGTGTGCTTCGTGTTGTCATTTCTGCTAGGCGATTGCGTGTCGTAAGCAGCATTCGTTTGCAGTGGCGGGCGTGCATGCCCCATTTATTTCGTTATAGGAGCAAGAGTTACGCCACTTGTTCGTTATCTACTGTTTACTGTCCCCTGTCTCCTTTAAGATTCCTTTCCATCCGATTGGTTAACAAAACAACAACATCAACAACAACAACAACAAAAACCAGCAAAAGTATTACTCGCCTGTCATACAGAACAAAGAAACTTCACGATTAGGAGTCCGGTGCTCTGCTAGCTTTGCTGTTCCGTCTTCCATTGCCGTTTGCTCCACCTTCCAGAGAGAGGACGATACTTTTAGGGGGTTCATATGGACGTACACAGACAATGGCTGAACATACAACAACAAAAACAAAAAAAAAGCTGTAAGTTTGGCCATAAATCCTGTGCTGACGCGTGCACACAGCAACAAACGTTCACGGCAACAAATTTCCCTCCCTTACTTTTGTTTACTTCTTCTTAGTGTAATTAGTATTATTGTTGTTGTTGTTGTCATTGTTACTAGGAGTTCTTATGTAACGTATATCTTCAGTGAGAGACCAAACTCGCAGGGATTTACGGGGACCGGAATGGCTCAGTTGGTAGAGCGCCGGACTCGTGATCCTGGGGTTGCGGGTTCGAATATTGGTGCAGGGGGATTTTTCCCTCGGAGTTAACATTGGTTCTGACTCCATTTCCCATACAGTCCTTCGAATGAGACTATAAACCGAGGTTCCGTGTGTGAACGCACGCACAACATCTTGCACACACGTAAAATCCCATCACCAACTTTCGGAAGAGAAGGCAGTTTGGCCGTTGGTATGGATGACACGTTACACACAGCATGCACCTTCCCTGATGATGGAGTATGGCTGCCTTAATGGCGGAATAAAAAAAAAAAAACGGTTATACACACAAAACTCCACCGCCTGTCTATACAGGCAGTGTCCGCAGCAGTATCAGCCTGCGTACGCAGAAAGAAAGGAAAACAAACAGGGCTTTACAACCACGCTCTCGTTCACACAACGGGCTGAGAACCTGGATGAGGCCGACTGAAGAGCTTCCTGCTGGCTCTGTCTTCTGTCATTCCTGTATCATTCAGTCAACGTCAATCACTCCATCCTCCCCCCCCCCCCCCCCCCCCCCCCCCCACTCCTTCCCCCTTCATTCTTTGGATTTTTAAGGAGGGTGCATGTTTTGTATAATGCGTCATCCCTATCAACGGCAAAACTGGTCTGTTCCAAAAACTGGTAATGGGACTTTTTCGTGTGTGCAAGACTGCACGTACGCTCACACAAGGAACCTCGGTACATAGACTCATTTGGAGGACTTTTCAGGAAAATGGAGTCAGAACCAACGTCAGCTCCGAGGGAAAATTCCCCCTGTACCGAAACGGCCCGGCGAAGATTCGAACCCGCGACCCCAGGATCACCAAGATTACGATTACGATGCTCTTCCTGTTGAGCTCTTGCCATGGGTTCCACCTTCCGATCAGGGGACATAAGTCGGACAGAGGTGTGTGTGTTGTGCGTGTGTGTGTGTGTGTGTGTTGTTGTTGTTGATAAATATATATGTTTGTGTATACTGGCCGACGTGACACGCCCAGTTCCGTTCACTTCGTTCCGCTTGGGAGGAAAAAGAGCACGGAGTTCATTTGTTGCACGACGCCTCCAGTGAGATTTCTTTTCCCTCACACCAGCTACACCTGGTCTCACGTGCACACGTCTCTGTGTATTACAGTCGTGTTAAAAGCTTATCACGCGCTGTTCAATACATGTTATGTATTGCTCTGTTGGTCACTCACACACACACACACACACACACACACACACACACACAAAACCAGTTTTCTGACAGATTAATCTTACACTGTACATAGATATGCACGTGAGTGCTCGCACTTACGCACACACGCGCGCGCGCGCACAGAGAGAGAGAGAGAGGGGGGGGGGGAGAAAACAGCAACAATCAGGACACGAAGGCAGCAGTAAAGGATCATTTATTCTCCATCCCATTCCACAACAGACAAGAAATTGTCGTTCCTTACAAGTATCTAAAAAAAAAAAAAATCCATCTCATGAAACCCAAACTCTAATAGAAATTCAGAAAAGGTCGAAAATCTACCAAAACATTTAAAAAATGTATTTCAAAGCTAACTTTCAAAAAGCATGTATTACAAAACAGATACGTAATGATGCTTTCGAAATCACGTTTTTTTCTTAATCCCCAAACGTGGCGACTCAATAAGTCAGCGACGGGGGAACAGCACGTTGTTGTCGGTCGTCGAACCAAGAATAAGAAAAAGCGAAAATGGTATCCCAATTTCAAGAGACATGTTGCTAGCCTAATCATACCCAATTATATTTGAGTGGAAGGGAATGGGGGAGGTGGGGGGAGCGGGATGGGGGGGGGGGGTAACTGTAACACAAATGCTGAACTAGTCTATCACCCATCTTACAGTAAGTACACTCAATTGAAAGCTGGCTGTCGTTACCACTAGCAAGGCTTGAGACCGTGACCTCCCAAAAGCGGAAGGTCAGGCACAGACGTCAGAGGTGAAGGTCAATCAATCAACCGTAGTGGACATGGCGGGAGCGACATTTGATGGGGGTCAGGATGGACAGCGTTTCGTTGAAGGTGACGGTGGACAGCACGGTCTGACAGTTGCCGGCACTGGTCTCTGGACAATCAGCATCATCAGTCATTACCACCTGACATCGCTGCAAGTCAGCATCATCAGTCATTACCACCTGACATCGCTGCAAGTCAGCATCATCAGTCATTACCACCTGACATCGCTGCATGCAAGGCAGCATCATCAGTCATTACCACCTGACATCGCTGCAAGTCAGCATCATCAGTCATGACCACCTGACATCGCTGCAAGTCAGCATCATCAGTCATGACCACCTGACATCGCTGCATGCAAGGCAGCATCATCAGTCATTACCACCTGACATCGCTGCAAGTCAGCATCATCAGTCATGACCACCTGACATCGCTGCATGCAAGGCAGCATCATCAGTCATTACCACCTGACATCGCTGCATACAAGTCAGCATCATCAGTCATGACCACCTGACATCGCTGCAAGTCAGCATCATCAGTCAATACCACCTGACATCGCTGCATGCAAGTCAGCATCATCAGTCATGACCACCTGACATCGCTGCAAGTCAGCATCATCAGTCATCACCACCTGACATCGCTGCAAGCATTGCTCAGCATCATCAGTCATTACACCCTGACATCGCTGCAAGCATTACTCACCATTTTCATCGTTGTTGTTGGTGGTGGTGGTGTTGATGTTGTTGTTGTTGTTGCTGCTGCTGCTGTTTGTTGTTTTTGTACCTTTTTTTCTTTTTCTTTTTCCTTCATTTCTTCTTTTCTTCTTATTTTTAATTTTGCTGTTCCACCGTCTGTGCTATTTCAATAGTATTGCACCCTCGCCGCTTGTTCC
>CM031613.1:80449847-80452347 GCA_018398815.1 Conus ventricosus | reverse complement strand
ATTCGAACCCGCAACCCCAGGATCACTAAGATTACGAGTCCGGCGCTTTACCACTGAGCTCTTCTGGCTTCCGTTCAAATCCAAACGTTTATGTAAATCTTTATTCACAAGATACCCATCAGCAATGCTTCATCTTTCATGAATATAATTTGCTTTCAGTCATTATTAGTGTTCATATAAAATAAACCATTCCCATTCGTCTATGCTAATCAGTTATTGCTTCTTGCAGAGATGATCTGTGAAAACATATCCCCTGATCAGTATCTAAAGAAAAAAAGGAGAAAAAGCGAATTAAAGTTGAGAAAATTCAAGTCTGTTTTAGTTAAAGTTTCTGATTTTTTTTTTCAAACGTGACCTCACTTTATCCCAAAACATTCTACTTTATCTAGATTCTATATGATTGACGTATGTCTCACCCTGTCGCACTTTATCCCAAAACATTCTACTTTATCTAGATTCTATATGATTGACGTATGTCTCACCCTGTCGCACTTTATCCCAAAACATTCTACTTTATCTAGATTCTATATGATTGACGTATGTCTCACCCTGTCGCACTTTATCCCAAAACATTCTACTTTATCTAGATTCTATATGATTGACGTATGTCTCACCCTGTCGCACTTTATCCCAAAACATTCTACTTTATCTAGATTCTATATGATTGACGTATGTCTCACCCTGTCGCACTTGTTCTGACACCTGCCCGCTAAACACTGTTCGCTCATTCTATCCACCCGCCTCACTACCTGCGGTTATAAATGTCTCGTTTCTCGCGTGAACATTCTTACACATGAATTTATTGGTGTTTGACCTTTTTGCCAGGTTTTTTTTTTTTTTTTTTTTTTTTGGTATTTGTGTTGTTTTTTTATTTGCCCGGAGGATCTAAAAAAAAAAATGTACATATGCCATGTTTATCCCACGACCAACATGAAATACAAATCTCTCTCTCTCTCTCTCTCTCTCTCTCTCTCCTCTCTCTCTCTCTCTCTCTCTCTCCTCCTCTCTCTCTCTCTCTCTCTCTCTCTCTCTCTCAGTGGATGGAGCAGTGTCCGTACAGCTCTGTTTCGGAATTCGTCGACTACGTCTTCATATGTCAAAGCAAGGTCAGTCTCGATCAGGTAACACGCTCTTGTTTTGTACAGCAGCACGGCCGTTACCTGCACACAGAATTCATGTTGCTGTTACCTGTAACAGCCTACGACGTTCACTGCTGTTACCTGTAACACGACTTTCACTGCTGTTACCTTTATACGACTTTCACTGCTGTTACATGTAATACGACCTTCACTGCTGTTACCTTTATACGACTTTCACTGCTGTTACATGTAATACGACTTTCACTGCTGTTACATTTATACGACTTTCGTTGCTGTTACCTGTACACACGACTTCACTGCTGTTACCTGTAACATGACTTTCACTGCTGTTACCTGCAACACAACTTTCACTGCTGTTACTATACACACGGCGTTCACTGCTGTTACCTTTATACGACTTTCACTGCTGTTACCTATACACACGGCGTTCACTGCTGTTACCTTTATACGACTTTCACTGCTGTTACCTGTAACACGACTTTCACTGCTGTTACCTGTCACACGACTTTCACTGCTGTTACCTTTATACGACTTTCACTGCTGCTACCTATAACACGACTTTCATTGCTGTTACCTGTAACACGACTTTCACTGCTGTTACCTTTATACGACTTTCACTGCTGTTACATGTAATACGACCTTCACTGCTGTTACCTTTTTACGACTTTCACTGCTGTTACATGTAATACGACTTTCACTGCAGTTACCTTCATACGACTTTCACTGCTGTTACCTGTACACACGACTTCACTGCTGTTACCTGTAACACGACTTTCACTGCTGTTACCTGTAATATGACTTTCACTGCTGTTACCTATACACACGGCGTTCACTGCTGTTACCTTTACACGACTTTCACTGCTGTTACCTTTATACGACTTTCACTCCTGTTACCCGTAATACGATTTTCCCTGCTGTTACCTGTGATACGACTTTCACTGCTGTTACCTTTATACGACTTTTCACTGCTGTTACCTGTACACACGAGTTGACTGCTGTTACCTTTACACGACTTTCACTGCTGTTACCTTTATACGACTTTCACTGCTGTTACCTGTACACAACGATTTTCACTGCTGTTACCTGTAATACACTTTAAACTGCTGTTACCTGTAACACGACTTTCACTGTTGTTACCTGTACACACGACTTTCACTGCTGTTACCTGTAATACGACTTTCACTGCTGTTACCTGTAATACGACTTTCACTGCTGTTACCTATACACCCGGCGTTCACTGCTGTTACCTGTAACACGACTTTCACTGCTGTTACCTGTAACACGACTTTCACTGCTGTTACATGTAATACGACCTTCACTGCTGTTACCTGTAACACGGATCTCACTGCTGTTACATGTAATACGACCTTCACTGCTGTTACCTGTAACACGACTTTCAC
>CM031613.1:80427946-80449747 GCA_018398815.1 Conus ventricosus | reverse complement strand
TGCTGTTACCTGTAACACGACTCTCATTGCTGTTTACATGTAATACGACCTTCACTGCTGTTACCTGTAACACGACTTTCACTGCTGTTACCTATACACCCGGCTTTCACTGCTGTTACCTGCATGCGACGTTCGCTTTCGTTGCCAGCGGACACAACTTACATTGCTGTTGCCTACATGCACGACCTTTGTTGCTGTAACCTGCATACACAACTTTTGTTGCTGTAACCTGCATAAACAACCTTTGTTGCTGTAACCTGCATACACAACTTTTGTTGCTGAAACCCTGCATACACAACCTTTGTTGCTGTAACCTGCATACACAACCTTTGTTGCTGTAACCTGCATTACACAACCTTTGTTGCGTAACCTGCATACACAACCTTTGTTGCTGTAACCTGCATACACAACTTGGGTTGCTGTAACCGGCCAAACAACTTTCACTGAATATAACTGGCCATACAACTTTCACTGATATTACCGGCCATACAACTTTCACTGATATTACTGGCCAAACAGCTTTCACTGATGTAACTGGCCATACAACTTTCACTGATATAACTGCCATACAACTTTCACTGATATTACTGGCCAAACAACTTTAAACTCATTTAACCTGGCCGAACAATTTTCACTTATATTTACGGGCCATACAACTTTCACTGATATTACTGGCCATACAACTTTCACTGATATAATGCCATACAACTTTCACTGATATAACTGGCCATACAACTTTCACTGATATAACTGGCCAAACAACTTTCAGTGATGTAACTGGCCATAAAATTTTTCACTTATATTACTGGCCATACAACTTTCACTTATATTACTGCCATACAACTTTCACTGACATTACTGGCCATACAGCTTTCACTAATGTAACTGGCCATACAACTTTCACTGATATAACTGGCCAAACAACTTTCACTGATGTAACTGGCCATACAACTTTCACTGATAAAACTGGCCATACAACTTTCACTGATATAACGGGCCATACAACTTTCACTGATATAACTGGCCAAACAACATTCACTGATGTAACTGGCCATACAATTTTCACTGATATAACTGGCCATACAATTTTCACTTATATTACTGGCCATACAACTTTCACTCATATAACTGGCCATACAACTTTCCACACAACTTTCACTGATATTACTGGCCATACAACTTTCATTGATATTACTGGCCATACAACTTTCACTGCTATAACTGGCCATACAACTTTCACTCATATAACTGACCATACAACTTTCACTGATATAACTGGCCATACAACTTTCACTTATATAACTGGCAAAACAACTTTCACTGATATTACTGGCAAAACAACTTTCACTGATATTACTGGCCATACAACTTTCACTGATATTTCTGCCATACAACTTTCACTGATATTACTGGCCATACAACTTTCCATACAACTTTCACGGATATAACTGGCCATACAACTTTCACTGATATAACTGGCCAAACAACTTTCACTGATATAACTGGCCATACAACTTTCATTGATATAACTGGCCATACAACTTTCACTGATATAACTGGCCATACAACTTTCACTGATATAACTGGCCATACAACTTTTACTGATATTACTGGCCATACAACTTTCCATACCACTTTCACTGATATTACCGGCCATACAACTTTCACTGATATAGCTGGCCATACAACTTTCACTGATATAACTGGCCAAACAACTTTCACTGATATAACTGGCCATACAACTTTCACTCATATAACTGGCAAAACCACTTTCACTCATATAACTGGCCAAACAACTTTCACTGATATAACTGGCCATACAACTTTCACTGATATAACTGGCCAAACAACTTTCACTGATATAACTGGCCATACAACTTTCCATACAACTTTCACTGATATAACTGGCCATACAACTTTCCATACAACTTTCACTGATATTACCGGCCATACAACTTTCACTGATATAACTGGCCATACAACTTTCACTAATATAACTGGCCAAACAACTTTCACTCGTATAACTGCCCATACAAATTTCACTGATATAACTGGCAAACCACTTTCACTGATATAACTGGCCATACAACTTTCACTGATATAACTGGCAAAACAACTTTCACTGATATTACTGGCCATACAATTTTCACTGATATAACTGCCCATACAACTTTCACTGATATAACTGGCAAAACAACTTTCACTGATATTACTGGCCATACAACTTTCACTGATATAACTGGCCATACAACTTTCACTGATATAACTGGCCATACAACTTTCACTGATATAACTGGCCATACAACTTTCACTGATATAACTGGCAAAACAACTTTCACTGATATTACTGGCCATACAATTTTCACTGATATAACTGGCCATACACCTTTCACTAACATAACTGGCCATACAACTTTCACTCATGTAACTGGCCATACAACTTTCACTGATATAACTGGCCATACAACTTTCACTGATATTACTGGCAAAACAACATTCCATACAACTTTCACTGATGTAACTGGCCATACAACTTTCACTGATATTACTGGTCATACAACTTTCACTGATATAACTGGCCATACAACTTTCACTGATATAACTGGCCAAACAACTTTCACTGATATAACTGGCCATGCAACTTTCACTGATATAACTGGCCATACAACTTTCACTGATATAACTGGCCAAACAACTTTCACTGATATAACTGGCCATACAACTTTCACTCATATAACTGGCCATACAACTTTCACTCATATAACTGGCCATACAACTTTCCATACAACTTTCACTGATATAACTGGCCATACAACTTTCACTGATATAACTGGCAAAACCACTTTCACTAATATAACTGGCCATACAACTTTCACTTATATTACTGGCAAAACAACTTTCACTGATATAATTGGTCATACAACTTTCACTGATATAACTGGCCATATAACTTTCACTGATATAACTGGCCATACAACTTTCACTGATATTACTGGCCATACAACTTTCACTGATATAACTGGCCATACAACTTTCACTAATATAACTGGCCATACAACTTTCACTGATATTACTAGTCATACAACTTTCACTGATATAACTGGCCATACAACTTTCACTGATATAACTGGCCATACAACTTTCACTGATATAACTGGCCATACAACTTTCACTGATATTACCGGCCATACAACTTTCACTGATATAACTGGCCATACAACTTTCACTGATATAACTGGCAAAACCACTTTCACTGATATAACTGGCCATACAACTTTCACTGATATTACTAGCCATACAACTTTCACTCATTACCGGGCATACAATTTTCATACAATTTTCACTGATATTACCAGCACATACAACTTGCACTACAATTTTCACTGCTGTTACCACCACGCAAAACTTTCACTGCTATTACCATCACGTAAACCTTTCACTGCCGTTACCATCACGTAAAACTTTTACTGCTGTTACCATCACGTAAACCTTTCACTGCTGTTGCCATCACGTAAAACTTTAACTGCTGTTACCATCACGTAAAACGTTCACTGCTGTTACCATCACATAAAACTTTCACTGCTGTTACCATCACATAAAACTTTCACTGCTGTTACCATCACGTAAACCTTTCACTGCTGTTACCATCACATAAAACTTTCACTGCTGTTACCACCATCACGTAAAACTTTCACTGCTGTTACCATCACGTAAAACTTTCACTGCTGTTACAATCACATAAAAACTTTTACTGCTGTTACCGCACATACAACTTGCACTGCTGTTACCATAGTGTTACAACATTCGTTGTTGTTACCATTACATACAACTTTTACTGCAGTCACTATCACATACCACTTTTACTGCAGTCACTATCACATACAACTTTCACTACTATTACCGGTACGGTACTTAGTCCATTTAAAGCAACATCATCATCAATACAAATTGCGTTCCTCTGTCGACGCAACCGGTTTACAAGATCGTCCTGTCAATAGCCAAAAGACATCAGGTGACGATGCTTCTCGCATGCTGCCCCCTCCATCTGGAACACTCTCCCTGCAGAAATAAGAGAAACTAGTGACTTTGACTCCTTCAAACGCTATCTGAAAACCCACATCTTCCAGAAAATTTACAATTAGTCATTTCGCTGTCAATCTAAGGGCACGTGTGTGTGTGTGTGTGTGTGTGTGTGTGTGTGTGTGTGTGTGTGTGTGTGTGTGTGTGTGTGTGTGTGTGTGTGTGTGTGTGTGTGTGTGTTTCTATTATTGCTTTAATTGTTTATTTCAAAATGGAGTGACTGAAGGCGGCGAACGAAGCAAGATCAGGAATAGAGTTTTAGAACTTACCGCCAATGACATTGACAAACAAAGCACAAGACAAGACACGATGCATTTCAACCACTTGGGTCTTCATCAGGCGAAAAAATAAATCACATTTAACATGTGGGACAGTACAAACTACGAAAAACAAAAAAAGAGAATGAAAAATGACTTATCCGTTATTCTCCATGAAGGCGGAAATGACATGAGGCCAGGGGGATTATGGGAGAGGAACAGAGGGGGGGGGGGGTTGCGTCAGGGAGGTGTGTGTGTGTGATATGATAGGGTTGTGTGTCTAGTTTATTAGGATGGTATGATATCTTTGTGATGGTTGTGGTAATGGTGGATAGATAATAATGGATTAAAAAAAAAAAAAAAAAAAGGAGAAGGTGTGTGTGTGTGTGTGTGTGTGTGTGTGTGTGTGTGGATTTAAGGGGAAGGATCAAAACAAAATTAAGATTAGATAGATGGAGGGTTGCTGTAACTACTGTATGAAGTGAGTGAAGAGGATGTGGTGGTGTGTATGTAAGTGTGTGTGTATGTGTGTGTGTATGTGTGTGTGTTGGTAGGGGATATTGCCAACTGATGTGGAAGAGGTGGGTATGTGGTTTGGTTATTGTTGGATATTGATGCCTTGGGGTGTAGTGTGCCCAGTTTAGAAATGAGATGGGATTCTTGAGTTGTGCGTTCAAAGCTGTCACTCTGTGACTGCCAGAGTGCCATAACTTTGACATGGTCGATGTTGTGTTGGGTGTGGTTGAAGTGTAGGCGAGAACGGGTTTGGGTCGGGGGTGGCGGATATCAGCCAGTGTTCAGCGATGCGTGTTTCAAGTGTGCGTGACGTTTCCCCTATGTAGATCTTGCCACACAGCTGGCAGTGGATGGCATATATAATGTTGCGGCTCTGACATGAGAATGTGCGTTTGACTGTGAAGGAGGTTTTTGGGGCCCTTAAGATGGTGTCTGGTTTGGTGAGGGGGCAGATTTTGCAGTTGGGTTTGGAGCAGGGGTGAGTACCTGGTGGTGTAGCTGTGGTTCTGTTCAAACTGGATCGCACGAGGAGGTCTTTGGACCTCCTCGTGCGATCCAGTTTGAACAGAACCACAGCTACACCACCAGGTACTCACCCCTGCTCCAAACCCAACTGCAAAATCTGCCCCTCACCAAACCAGACACCATCTTACAGGGCCCCAAAAACTCCTTCACAGTCAAACGCACATTCTCATGTCAGAGCCGCAACATTATATATGCCATCCACTGCCAGCTGTGTGGCAAGATCTACATAGGGGAAACGTCACGCACACTTGAAACACGCATCGCTGAACACCTGGCTGATATCCGCCACCACCGACCCAAACCCGTCGCCCTACACTTCAACCACACCCAACACAACATCGACCATGTCAAAGTTATGGCACTCTGGCAGTCACAGAGTGACAGCTTTGAACGCACAACTCAAGAATCCCATCTCATTTCCAAACTGGGCACACAACCCCCAAGGCATCAATATCCAACATAACCAAACCCACATACCCACCTCTTCCACATCAGTTGGCAATATCCCCTACCAACACACACACATACACACACACATATACACACACTTACATACACCACCACCACATCCTCTTCACTCACTTCATACAGTAGTTACAGCAACCCTCCATCTATCTAATCTAATTTTGTTTTGATCCTTCCCCTTAAATCCCCCCCCCCCCACACACACACACCACCACACACACACACACACACACCTTCTCCTTTTTTTTTTTTTTTATCCATTATTATCTATCCACCATTACCACAACCATCACAAAGATATCATACCATCCTAACTAAACTAGACACACAACCCTATCATATCACACACACACACCTCCCCTGACGCAACCCCCCCCCCCCCCCCCCCCTCTGTTTCCTCTCCCATAATCCCCCTGGCCTCATGTCATTTCCGCCTTCATGGAGAATAACGGATAAGTCATTTTTCATTCTCTTTTTTTGTTTTTCGTAGTTTGTACTGTCCCACATGTTAAATGTGATTTATTTTTTCGCCTGATGAAGACCCAAGTGGTTGAAATGCATCGTGTCTTGTCTTGTGCTTTGTTTGTCAATGTCATTGGCGGTAAGTTCTAAAACTCTATTCCTGATCTTAATTGTTTATATATAATTGAATTTGTAATGGGCCGCGTGCTCTGTTCAACAGAGAAATGTGCACATAAAAATGTTCATTATTATTATTATTATTATTATTATAAAACTTCACCACAGTAAGCAGCACATATAAATGATACTGCTGTAACTGTGTATACAACTTCTACTGCAGTTACCAACACATATAACTGACACCGCTGTTAATGTGTATACAACTTCTACTGCAGTTACCAGCGCATTCATCTTTCTCTGCTGTTACCTGTATACACAACTGTCACTGCTGTTGTGTGTATACGCAGCTTTTTCTGCTGTTGTGTGCATAATCAACTTTTACTATTACTGTTACCTAAATACGGCCAATTCTACTGCTCTTATGTGCATATACAACTTTTTCTGCCGTTACTTGAATACAAAACTTCCACCGCTACTACTTGCGAACACAACTTCCGTTGCTGTTACACACACACGCACGCATGCACGCACGCACACACGCACGCACGCACGCACGCACGCACGCACGCACCAACACACACACACACACACGCACACACACTCATTTAACTGTATGCAAAATGAAACTTTAAAAAAAAAAAAAAAAAAATAAGTTGCAGTTTACAGTGAAGGAAAACACACAAATTCAAACAATGGCTGTTGCACACGTCACAACTGACGATCGAACGTGACATTGAATCTTTCTTGACGCATTTGTGATCTCTCTCTCTCTCTCTCTCTCTCTCTCTCTCTTCTCTCTCTCCCCTCTCTCTCCCCTCTCTCTCTCCTCTCTCTTCTCTCTCTCTCTCTCTCTCTAAGCGACTCAAATCCCCCAGTGAACATTGAGTAAGTAAACGCTGTTAGTGCTGAACAAAGATGTAACGTCATATTTGCCTTTCTTTTAAAATTTCTGGGCCCTAAACTCACCCACTAACTCACTCTCTCTCTCTGTCTCTGTCTCTCTCCCTGTCTCTCTGTCTGTCTCTCTCTGTCTCTCACTCATTCACTCTCTCTCTCTCTCTCTCTCTCTCTCTCTCTTGGAAATAAAATTGGTCATATCTTTTGTGTGCTCGACTGTACCTTAACGTATTTCGGAATTTGTCCTTTTCCTTTTATTTTCTGCAGTTGCATACTTACTACAACTCGTTCATTAATGCTGATGAAGAAAAGAAAATATCACTGTTTTACCGTATTTTATTTTGTTGCTATTCCTCTTTGAAAAATATTAACGAGCTGAAACTCCCTGTGCTCTCTAAATGTAGACAGTATCTCTTAACCAACCGTTTTTAATTTCAGCTTGCTAGTCACTCTTACCCCCGTCTGTGGCAAAGACCGGATCAGTGTTAAAAAACAAAACAAAACAAAAACCCAACTTGCTTATCAGTTGCTCTTGGTAGTAGAAATCATCATTATCACCATTATCATTATCAACATCACCATCATCACTGTCATCATCATCACCATCATCTCCACTGTCACCTCTGTCATTATCATCACTATTATCCCCATCATCATCATAATCATCAGCGTCATCATCAACATCACCATCACCACCATCACCGTCACCACCACCATCATCCACCACCACCACCACCACCACCACCATCATCACCACCACCATCATCACCACCACCATCATCATCACCACCACCACCACCACCACCACCATCACCACCATCACCACGATCATCTCACAGGCGGGTCGATGCTGAAGTCGATGAGAGTCTTGGAAAACTGCAGTCCATTGCGTCTGAGGTTGCGGCCGTAGGTGGTGATGAGCACCCGGGGGCCGCCTGACCACGGAAAAGGCTTTCTGCGGGAATTTGAAGCCGCTGGCTGGGTCTCGGATCCAGAAGAAACGGCCGAAACTATGCCCCATCGTCTGAAAGCAGTTATCTCTCCTGAGCGTCGTCGTCATCATCATCATCATCATCATCATCATCATCATCATCATCATCATCATCATCACTCATCAATGATTTGTTTACTGTATTATAATATTTAGTTTTTATTATTGCTGGCTGTTGTTGTTATGGGCGGTTAGCAAAAAAACAATCATCAATATCATTAGTGTTATTATTATTATTATTATTAATATATATTATTATTAAATTTATATTATAATTATAATATTATTATGTTGGTTTGGGTTTTTTTGCTTTGTTTGTGTTGCTTTTTTTTTTTCTTTCTTCCTTTTTTTTTGTGGTATGGTTTGGGTTAAGATGTTTATTATTAACATTTGTGCGTTGGTGGGTTTTGTTTCTTTCCAACGTCATCGTTTCAATGACGCCCCCTCCCCTCCCCCCTCCCCCCCCCCCCCCACCACCCCTTCCTCTCTTCCCCCTGGCATCATCATCATCGACATTCAGCTACCTCTACCTCGCCCCTCTCTAACCTAACCCCCCCGTCCCCCCCCCTCCCAAAGATAATCATTATCGAAGTTAATTCCAACGGGCCACCCCCAAATCCACATCATCAATCATAAAGAGGCTGTCTTTTTTTTTCATTTTTATTTTTTAGAAAGAGAGTTTTGTTTCTTATAACCGCCAATGACAATGACAAACCAAGCACATGCAAGAAACACATGCATTTCAACCACTTTGGGTCTCTTACAGGCGATAAAATAAATCACATTAACATTTTGGGACAGTAAAAACTAAGAACGAAAAAACGATAAAAAGAACGTAAAAATGACTCATCTGTTGTCCCATGTGGTGGGGAGATAGCCTGATAGGCGGAAATGACATGGGGGTTATGGGAGAGGAAAAAGGAGGGGGGCGGGTTGTGTAGGGGGAGGTGTGTGAGTGTGATATGATAGGGTTGTGTCTAGTTTATTGTGATGGTTGTGATACTTTGGACGGTAGAGGTGGATTTATACTATTGTACGGGGGAAAAGGTGGGGGGGGGGGCAAACTGAGGGGAAAAAAAAGGGGTTTAGGTGAATAACAAATATGTGGATTTCGTTGGGTGAGGAAAAGAGTAGTGGTAGTTTATGCGTGGGGTAAGATGTGAAGGTGTGTGGGTAATGTTAGGGAGGGAAGGGATTGAAGATAAATGGGATCATAAAGTATGAATCCGGGGGTTGGGGGGGGTGGTGGGGGTGGTGGGGGGGGGTGGGGCGGGGTGAGGTGGGAAAAAAAAGAAAGGTGGGGGGAAATGGGGTGGGGGGGGGGAGGAGGTAATGTGTTTGGGGGGGGGGAGGAAGGGGGCAAGAGAAGGATAGCTCATATCTCTTCATTCCCTATGGGGTGGGGGGTGGGGAGAGGTTCAAAAAAGAGTTTAGTTTAAAAGCAGTGAAAATGCAGAGGAAGATGTTCAATGCAAAGGTGAAAAAATTGTAGGCATCAATAAGCTGCTGGTAAGTTGCGAGAATAATAGCAGTGATGCAATGGAAAAACAGGGTATCATGGTGTTGCCACATCACCACACCCACACCACTGACACACACACACACACACACACACACAACACACAACACAACACACACACACACAACACACACACTCACACACACACAACACACACACACACGACACACACACACACAACACACACACACACCCCCACACACACACAAGGTGTGGGGGATGGGGGACCCACAAATAAACATTGTTCTGGGTGAGTTATGCATCAAGTTAACATGTGAGACTAACTGTGGGGTGTTTTCACACACATCTTTACTCACACATACACAATCATTCGACACACCCACAACACACACACCACACACACACAGACCCACACACACACACACCACACACATCACCACACACACACACTTTAAAAAAAATTATTAACATCAATCATTCACTGATAAGGTGATGAACATATGAAATTCACTTGTAAGTGTTTCAGGCAAAGATTCTCTCCGTTCCTTCGGCAAGAATGAGGCGGTACTGTGCAAGGGCTATTGCTATGGTGAAGGCTCCATTCTTCCAGTAGTCAATAAAAGATTTGTCAACACAACAGTGTGTTAGGCAGGCAGGAAGTGTTCTTTTGTGTGTTGTTTGGGACTGTTACCACCGTCATTGGGGCTGCAGGATAAATTAAAGTCCGCCAGGGTGGAGAATATCAGAGATGTGAGTCACAGTCTGGGAGTGCCCAGTTCCAGTAATCACAAAGGTGGTCTTCTTCATACTTCGTTAACTTCGGTAGGAATCCTGGAGGTACTGACAGAGGGTTGCTGTATGGTGAAGACCCTCCAGATAGGTGCAGAAGGTTTTTGCATCTCATATGGTGAGTTGGCAGGCAAGGTATCCACTTTTGGCCTAGCTGGCATGCTCCCAGTCTCTTGGGCTGCACACTGCCAATGATAATTATGAAAGACTCACAGGTGTGGAGTATAAGTGGAGACCTGTGATGTGATTGATCACGGGAGCCTTAATCTGGTCAGTCCGAACAAGTACACGTTGGTACTGAACGGGGCATCCCGGTAGTATGCATCCCCCTCTTGTTGACGTCAGGGTGCAGGCACAAGTCATCTTCCATTTTGTCTCCTTGAAATATATTAGATATATTTCCAAGGAGACTACCTATGTTACAGTAGTGGCTGCTGTCCCCACCACTTGTCAGTTTGTTGGCTGCTTTCTTCTTCATTTCCATCTAGTCAGTAAGAATGTGGTCACTGGATGGGAGACTCTTCAGTGACTGTAAATGGTAATACTTTTAAAAAAGTAAGTACCACAGGGTGGTGACCATTGTTATACGAATGGAAAAATGCAGTGTGAAGGAGCAATGGTGCCACGGTGGGGGACAAAGGGAAAATATCAGTGACCTGTGGGTGCTGCTCACTGGCATGGGGAGAGAATCAATGGTATTGTAGGATATAGTCACAGAGGTAGAGGAAAATAAGGTGGCGATTGGTAATAAAAATGCCGGTTAAGAAGGGGTGGAAGGGAGGTTGGGGTGATAAGGGACCTGAGGGTGATGGCATGTTTTATTTGGCGGTACTGTAGGAATGAATGTATAAAATATTTTTGTGATGTATAAGTGGGATGACGATGTTTGGGGCATGGGTGATACAGTGCCGTGGGTGATTGTCATGTATCATTGGCGGAACTGTAGTAATGGAATAATTGAATTGACTACGTGGATAGGTTTTGTGGCATGGTGTAAAAGAGCCGGAGGGGGACAGGGGCAGGTGTTTAACAGATGGGTGGATGATGATGGTGGTCAATGTGAAGGTATGGACCCTGTGTGAGAAGGATGATGGTCAAAATTTAGGTACAAGGAAGTAGGAGAGAGTCCTTAAAGTGTGATATTAGCCATTTTGGGGAGTAAAGTGGAATGATCAGTGACAGCTTGATAGTTAGATACTGTGAAGAGATCAACAGTACAGATAGGGGTGGCAGTTGTCATAAGTGAAATAATGTTGTTGGCATTGATTAGCACTGCCATTTGGAAAAAAAAAAAAACAAAGAAGGGGATGAAGAATAGTGGAAAATAGGGACCAATGGCTTAAGTTGGACAAACAGTGCTAAAATGCTGAAGTATCATTGCCAGAAGTGAAATAGTAAGTAGAAAAGCATTGTCCTGATAAAGCCAGCTATTTTAAAAAAAAAAAAAAAAAACAACCCCCTTTGGGGGTAGAGGGGGAGAGCACCATTGATCACGTAGACTCAATTGATTGTGAAAGGTTTCAGCTCATGAAATAATCACCGTCTCACACACACACGATCATGTATAAAACCAGCAGTGCACACACATGTACATAGGCATGTGCACAAGCACAACCACCCACCCACACATATATGCAAACCGTCACCCATACTGGGAAAAACAAAGAACAAAAGGGTTATACATGAAGGCAAACACTTAACATGAGAGTGTTAAAAAAAATGTAATGCTGATGGATGGACGATATAATGGGAACACACACACACCCACCCACACACACACACACCCAACCAACAACCCCATGTACATACATCCAAGCAAACCTGTAAGTCGAGGGGAGGAACATAGATACAAGGAACACTGGGGGACAAAGGCAAAGAATGGTCCTCGGGGACGGGGTAAAAATATATGATGTGAGTGTGTGTGTTGTGTGTGAGTGAGTTGAGTTGAGAAGTGATGTGATGAGAGAGATAGTAGAGTAGATAGAAGAGTAATTGGTGTTGTGTGAGTTTGTGTTGATATGCAATTTCTGTGGTGTGGGGGAGTAGGGTGTGCATAAAGTGGTGACAATAAAGTGGGTTTTTTTCTGAAGGGTCCATCTACATTCCCTCGTAGAATATCCTATCCAAACCGCACTGAAATCCTTCGTAGGCTGGTAGTTGGAGCATACAACCTGGAATAGATGTTGATGTTCATTGGTTTTGGCTGACACATGACGAATGCTCATGAATCTGCGTGTAAACAGGTGAGCAGCTTCAAAGCTGCATCCAGTGATTATCTTTGCGTAGACGATGAAAGCTACGCCTTTTTCATGTATGGACTCATCGCCACTGTACCACTCTTTGTGTACCTTGCCACTGTGATATTCTTTCTCCAAAACATTCCATCTTACTTCCGACATACCCACAATGTCCCATTGTTAACGTCTCAGCTCGTGCTCAAGTTCTTTTACTTTGCGCAACTGATGGAGAGTACGGAACAATCCAGGTTCCAATGGACATATTCCATTGCAGCTAGTAAGTATGTCTTTGCCCCAGTATCTGACTTTTCACTTCAATCCCCGTGCTCTGTCAGTGGGAATGCGCGGGTCTTTGGTAACCCGGCCCCGCCGATCCCGGTATGTTACTGTCTAAGGATTTATCCTCTCATGACTTTCGGTGGGCTTAGGTTTAATCCTTGGTGTCGCCATCCCCTCTCCAAGTCGTCCAAGTTATCGCCTACCCCCTCTCTTCGTCCACCCCTAAGAAAGACATCATCAAAGTTCAGGGGACTTCAAACGCCAAAGTTCGCCCAATGCCTACAAAGACTGGGCTGGAACAGTGGGGTCAATACGGCACAGGGGAAACTAACGACAAGGGGGAGCTTCCGCTTCGGGAGTTGCCTTGCACCCAACGGCTCACCATTTTATGCCAACACCCTTTACCCCCCACAAACAGTTCAAGGAAGAACACCCTGGCGATTCGCCGAACGGCATGACTCATAACCAATCGACTTGTCCTCACTGGGATGACTAGGAGTATTGGATGGGGGGGGGGTGTGGGGGGGGGGCGTGTCCGCGGCGCTACAATCACTCATCAAAAAAGCAAAGACGTAGGACATACCCCGGCGCTGCTATCGGCCAGCGACCAACGAACTCGAGCTGCTCACAATGAAGAACAAATTGACGTGAAAAAAGTACCAAGACTGCGCCAGTCCACGGCATCAAGATTGACCAGGATAAGCTAAAAGAACCAAGAATAGAAGATGCATTCAGGCCAGCTCGGGGGGCGGTGTCGCAGTCACTCAACCTCCTGGACCATGACATCAACGACCTCACAAACATCTTCAATGAGCAGTCTGGCTAAACAGCAGAGGAGGTACTATGGGGGGCGACAGAGAAGAAACCCCAAGAGGATCCAAACGACAATCCATGACCTCTGCGACAAAAGAAATCACTGAAGAATAACGAAAAATTCCAGCCCCAGAACAAGCCGCACAGATCAAAAACCAACAACCTAGGAATAGAATGAAAAGATTTAATGGCCTAAAGACCACTGGATCAATAATCAGTGCGAGAACCACGAGAAAGGCAAGAAAAATGGAAACGAGCAAACAAGGCCTTCACCCACACTGAAAACAACCTCACCACGACGCCGCCAAACAGATCGTCAGGTCATCGAGGAAACCTCAGCGGATCTGCTGACAAAAGCTCCGCTGAGTTTGAACAGATGGACTCAGACGCTTCCAAGAACTTAACAACTACCCTATACAGCCTGACGACAGCGGTTATGAATGGGGACTCAACACCATCAAGGGAATCCTCACCACTACCAGATGAAGAAAAGTGGAACTAAAGCACATCGGCAGCCTTCCCGGCAATGGAAAATCACCTGGAGCAGACAATATTCCATCGAGAGCTGCTCAAACCTGGTGGGAAGGCATTGGTCACACTAGTAACCTCGATTATGGCATAAAGATCTGGGAGACAAAACAACAGTGGCCTGCCCAGCAATGGACTCAATCACACGATCACTCCCCCTGCCCAAAAGGAAATCTACGCCATCCCATAACAACAGAAACATAAGTTCTCATTAGCCACCACCAGAAAAAACATGCTCAGGGTCATCTGAATCGCCTGCAGCAAGGAGGCGGAAGAACACCTGGCGGAAGTTAACAAGCTGGATTCAGGCACGGCAGAAGCACAGTAGAACAGATCTTCCACCTGCCTGATACTGAAGGAGAAACATCTACACCAACCAGAGACCTGTACCACAACTTCATTTGACTTTAGGAAAGCGTTTGACAGGGTGTGGCAAAGTGGTCCCTTGTGGCAGTGCTCAGAACGTATGTGCATAGGAAGGGACTCGTCCAAACCAACCAGTGCCGGCAGATAAAAAAACACCGCCAGCAGCGCAGTCCTCCCAACAACGCAAATAGGGGAACTACTTCAAAACCACAGGTAGGGTCCGTCAAGGCTGCTGCTACTCCCCGTACTGTTTCATCTTTACCTGAACACGATCGAAGCGTGAAACCCTCCATGACTATCACTCCACTGTACTCCATCGGAGTGAAGAACCTTCAATAATCTGAGGTTCGCAGGATGACATCGACCTGATGGGAGCGTCAACGAAGAACTAGCCCAGACCTTACAAAATACTGGAAGAAAGGGCAGGATGCAAAATGGAATGAATGTGAGGCACCGCGGAAAAAAAGCCAAAGGTACCTGTTCAACACCGCAACCAACACCCATGCTGGAAATCTACAGAACGACACAACAACTTGAAGACGTGGGCGCGGTTCAAATAACCGTTGGCGCCACACCAACCAAAGGACGGTTCGCACTACAACAGAAGATCAAGACCAACTAGCGATCGCAACAGCAGCAATGAGCAAAGCAAACAAGATCAGGAAGAGCAGGGAGGAACATCTTTCCTACCAAGATGAAGCTGTACAAGTCCCTGGTGCTGTCCAACCCTGCTGAATGGCTTGCGAAACTGGACCAAGGACAGCAGAAGTGACCACCAAGCGATCCAGAACTTGACACTAAATGCATCAGGCGCATTGTCGGGATCTCTTGGCAAGACCGTAAGACAAAACGACCATGTGAGGAAGCAAATAACAATCACTAGCTGCCCGGCCCAGAAAGAACCCCTCTTGGCAACAGCCCAAGAAGAGGGAAGCTGTCGTGGTTTGGGCTCTGTCATACGCCACAATTCACACTGCCCACAACAGTCATCAGGCAGCTGGAAGGCGGGCAGACGAAGGGGACGACAAGCCAAATTCAGGATGGACAACATCAAAGAATGGAACCAGATTGATGGCCCCACGCTGATGCTGACAAGGCAGAGGACCAGGGCCGGAATGGCGGTGCCAGGCTTCGGAGAGTGTCCTCTCATCTCTCCTCTCAACGCCCTCATGGCAAGAGAGAATGATTGAGTGATTGATGATGAAGAAAGTGGGTTGATGTGCAGTGGGGAACCGTGTAATCATGTACTAGGAGTTGATGCAGGTGATGCGGGGGTGAAGGGAAAGAGCAGGGTGTGGGGGAATTAGGTGGAGGTATGGGTAGTAGGAGTACGGGGTAGATCCAGGGTCGGTAGGTTGAGAGGACTAAGCACAAAATGGGGTGTGGAGGAAAGAGAAAAAGATGAAGGCTGGGGGTCAGTAATTCGAATGACGACGGAAGCGGGGGGGGTATTGCGGGTGATGGGTGTTGTGATGAGTGAGAGTAGTGATTGTGTGTGTGTTGTGTGAGTGTGTGAGTGAGTTTTAGAGAGAGTGAGTGTGTGTGTGTGTGGATGCACAGTGTATGTGGTGTGAGTGTTGTGTGTGGTGTTGTGTGTGCGGTGAGAGTGCCGTGTGAGTTACCGACATGCCCCAGACCACCCAAACACCCGCCACACCTCCACGGCCTCCAATTACAATTGTGCTAAACCACCACAAACCCACCTACACACCCCACCCCCACACCTCGTGAGCCCCACCCAGCCTCTCCACCCCAAAAACCCCCCCCCGACCCCCCCCCACCACCCCCACCCCCCACCCCCACCCCCCCCACCACGCATACCACCACCATCGACCACAAAAAAAAACCCACCGCCCCCACCGAACCATCCCACCCTCCCAACCCGATTGTTAGGTTGTCAAAAATAAAGAAAAATGACCTTTGCGCCGTCACCCCCCCCCGAACCCTCCAGACCCACTCAGTGCGGTATGTCCTACCCACCATAAATCCTATCTGAGCCTGGTCAGTTTTATTTATGTAGACCCAGTCTCATATGATTAGATACATGGATAGATATAGAATTACTTGGTTTCACAAGCCCCTTCATAGAGGGTATTCCTATTATTGACATAGATAAAGGAACGTATAAGGTGCACAAGCATCCAAGTTGGAGTAAGTAGAGGGCCCTATAGTGCACTGCGAAGTGCAATCCATGCTAAGAGCGGTTACCACACAGTCCCACAGAGCCAGCCAGCGTAGGCGCGCACTCCAAATCCCAGGAAGCAGAGAGTTGAGGGTAGTAAGCCTAGACGGTTCAAGGTGTATAGGGACGGAGGTGTGAGGTCGGGCAAGCGCTCCCGTTGAGTTCTGCGATATGCGAGATATCCACGATTGCGATGAAGTATCCCCATCTGAAGAACATGCCAGCCCAGCTGCAGAGTTATCATGTTGCTGCACAGACCCAGCTCAAGATCGAATATGACTGTGAGCGCAGTCCTATTGGTGCCCAGATCAGCAGGGCGTCTGGATAATGGGTGAGGGGCAGATTTATCATTTAGGGATTCGAGCAGGGGGTGCTCCCAGGTGTGTGAATGCTGAGGATACTGATCAAACTGGATCCGTCACGAGGCTGTCTTTGAGGTTATTGTCACGTTTGGACTGTGATCCTAGGGGTTTGGTAGTGGAAGGCGGGTATTGTGGATATACACAGAGCCACTTGGATATTGAGGCACCAACCGATAGGGGGAGGGTGTGCGTGGTTGTAGAGGAGGTAGGCTGTGGGACAGACTGACCATAGGTTGGGATGCTGTGGTTTCCAGAGCAGGTATTGTTCTGAATCCAGCTATGGTCGGCGAGTGCTGCATGCTGATGGAACTGGGGTTGGCCGGCGGTTGGTGAAAAATTGTGACATTATTGGAGTCTGCAGAATAGTGAATCTTCCACGCTGGAGCCGAGTCAGCGAAACCGGAGAAATTGTTGATATGGGATGCTTGTCAATGATTGCTATATGGGAGGTGGGAGGATGAGTAGTCTAGGTATGCTGTCGACGAGAGGGATTGATAGCAAATGGAGGTTTATATCAGAAGGCCCTTCTTCAAGGGAGATTGTGATGTACCTAGAAGTTGACGGAACTGCGCAATGGTGTAGTAAGTCGGATAGATGGATGGAAGGTCTGCGAACGTATGAGGAAGTATTGATGAGGTACGTTGATTTTGGCCTAGCATGTGGCTCCCCCAGTACCATTCATCGATTATACCTATTTGAAGCATGAATCCGGGTGGGCCTGTGTATGAGTTGAGTAGGGGCGTTGTACCAAGTGGTCCCATGAAGAAGCAGCATAGGCTGGTCCCATTTTGGTACCCATGGGGCAACAACCACTACTTTGAGAAACTGTGTATGCTTGTTGAATTGAAATTTGTTCAGGGTGGAGGACTAAGTCCGCAAGTCTGAGTTTGTTTGTTTTTTGGTCGCACGATGTCTTCGAATCGATGTGTGTGTGTGTGTGTGTGTGTGTGTGTGTGTGTGTGTGTGTGTGTGTGTGTGTGTGTGTGTGTGTGTGGTGTGTGTGTGTGTGCGTGTGTTCCATGTTGTCACCATCAATGTGGGTTTCTTTTCAGTGTCATAATTACTTTATTAAATATTTCTTTGTTTTCTTCTTGTTATCATTGTTGTTGTTGTGGCATTGGGATGGAGGTCGTCGCTATCAATGTGGGCTTTTCATATCATCATGCCAGTGTGGGGTTTCCCCATTGTCATCATCTTTGTGTGTGTGTGTGTGTGTGTGTGTGTGTGTGTGTGTGTGTGTGTGTGTGTGCGTGCGTGCGTGCGTGCGTGCGTGCGTGCGTGCGTGCGTGCGTGCGTGTGTGTGCATGTGTGTGTGTTCCCCTAATGTCATTATTATCAATGTGAATTTCTTTCCTATGCCACCACTGTTTATTTGGATTGTTTTCCAAATGTCATCATCATCGTTGATTCTTCGCCGTCATTTCGTTGTTTGGGTTTTTCCTAAATGTTTTACTGTAGTTTTTCTAAGGTCATTATTGTCGACTGCTTTTATTTCTTCCGATGTTGCATTCTTGATTTTTTTTTTCTTTTTTTTTTCTCCTTTTTTTTCTTTCCCCCCAATGTCACAATAATCAATATCTTGTTTTGTCAAATGTCAACATTGTTTTTGTGTGTTTTTTTTCCCCAGTGTCATCACTATCACTGTTTTGTTTTTCCATCCCGTCATGACCAGTGTTTTTCTTTTATTCCAATTTTATCATCATCATTGGATCACCCCCCCCCCTCCCTCCGATGTTTTTATGTTTAATGTTTCCTATTTTTTTCGATGTCACCATTATCAATATTTTCGTTTCCTGACGCTATCACTGTCAGATTGTTTTTCAATACTATAGTTGACTACGTTTTGTTGTTGTTGTTTTTTTTTATTGGTAACGACATCAATCATGCCTTTTTCTAGAATATCATATTTCATGTTTTCTTTTCTTCCAGTATTTCAATTTCACCGTTTTCGTTTTCCAATGTCATTATCATAATGAGTATTTTGATTTTTCCTACGCTACTATTATTATTTTTCCCGATGTTTTCCTTTGGAACGGGTTTTTTTTTTCCAATGATGTAATTATCAATATTTTCTTTTCCCGGTGTTGTCATTACACTTAATGTTTTCTTTTTTTTTTCCAATGTTATCCGTGTCAACTTTTCTTGGTTGTTGTCAGTGTTTTCTCATCGTGGTAGTGTTTTATTTTCTGTTTGTTAGTATAGTCCTTTTATTCCTTACTCCTAGGTTTCCATCACTGATGTCTTCTGTTGTTTTCCAATGTTATCATTATCCATGTTTTCTTTTTAAAGTTATCATTATGTTTTCTTTTTCATGTTATCATTATCCATTTGCTCTTTTCCATGGTCAGCAGTTACTTTCTTTTTAAAGTTATCGTTATCCATGTTTTCTTTTTAAAGTTATCGTTATCCATGTTTTCTTTTTAAAGTTATCGTTATCCATGTTTTCTTTTTAAAGTTATCGCTATCCATGTTTTCTTTTTAAAGTTATCGTTATCCATGTTTTCTTTTCCATGGTTAGCAGTTTTTTTGTTGTTGTCTTTTTAAAGTTATTGTTAGCCATGTTTTCTTTTTAAAGTGATCGTTATCCATGTTTTAAAAGTTATCGTTATCAATGTTTTCTTTTTAAAGTTATCGTTATCCATGTTTTCTTTTTCAAGTGGTCGTTAACAAAAACTTTTTGAAGTGATCGTTATCAATGTTTTCTTTTTAAAGTGATTGTTATCAATGTTTTCTTTTTAAAGTTATCGTTATCCATGTTTTCTTTTTAAAGTGATTGTTATCCATGTTTTTCTTTTTAAAGTGATCGTTATCCATGTTGTTTTTTTAAGTTATCGTTATCAATGTTTACTTTTTAAAGTGATCGTTATAAATGTTTTCTTTTTAAGTGATCGTTATCCATGTTTTCTTTTCAAAGTGATCGTTATCTATTGTTTTCTTTTTAAAGTGATCATTATCCATGTTTTCTTTTTAAAGTGATCGTTATCCATGTTTTCTTTTCAAAGTGATCGTTATCCGTGTTTTCTTTTCAAAGTGATCGTTATCTATGTTTTCTTTTCAAAGTGATCATTATCCATGTTTTCTTTTCAAAGTGATCGTTATCTATGTTTTCTTTTTAAAGTGATCATTATCCATGTTTTCTTTTCAAAGTGATCATTATCCATGTTTTCTTTTCAAAGTGATCGTTATCTATGTTTTCTTTTCAAAGTGATCATTATCCATGTTTTCTTTTCAAAGTGATCGTTATCCGTGTTTTCTTTTTAAAGTGATTGTTATCAATGTTTTCTTTTTAAAGTGATCGTTATCCATGTTTTCGTTTTAAAGTGATCGTTATCCATGTTTTCGTTTTAAAGTGATCGTTATCCATGTTTTCTTTTTGAAGTGATCGTTATCCATGTTTCCATAGTGTAAACCTTGTCAGTGTTTTATTTTCCCAATGTTCGCATAATTTCTTTGCAGTCCGGTATTATTATCATTAATGTCTTGTGTTATTTCTCCAAGGTTGACATCATCTATATTTTCTTTGTATAACATTATCATTATCAATGTCTTTGTTATCATTATCAAATGTCTTTGTTATCATTATCAATGTTTTGGCTTTCAGTCTCATAATCATCGACGATCCGGTTTTTTCCCCCAGTTCTTATAGTCGTAATCTCACAAAATCACAAGATGCTGTTAATGGAGATCTTGAAGAAAACAAAACAAAACAAAAAAAGTTTTCAGCACCACAAAGTGTTTCAGAGGCAGATGTTTCGCAACCCCACCCCCACCCCCCACCCCCCGGCCTCCCCCTCCCCGTTCAGTGTATGTCATCCTGTGAGTGCGTTGAATCAGACACAATTTGTGCCAGAGTGAACGTGTTGATGTTATTCCAGCCTGGTGGCTGTCCTGTGCCAGAGTGAACGTGTTGATGTTATTCCAGCCTGGTGGCTGTGCTGTGCCAGAGTGAACGTGTTGATGTTATTCCAGCCTGGTGGCTGTCCTGTGCCAGAGTGAACGTGTTGATGTTATTCCAGCCTGGTGGCTGTGCTGTGCCAGAGTGAACGTGTTGATGTTATTCCAGCCTGGTGGCTGTGCTGTGCCAGAGTGAACGTGTTGATGTTATTCCAGCCTGGTGGCTGTGCTGTGCCGGAGTGAACATGTTGATGTTATTCCAGCCTGGTGGCTGTGCTGGCATGAAAGTGGTCACCGAAGGAATGGTTTCAGCATCAGGTGACCGCAGAAAAAGAAGAACATTTTAGAATCCTTCCACCTCCAGTTTGAGCCCAGTTTGAGGAGCTAAGTACAGGAAACCAGTGGCCAAGCAGATTCTGCGGAGGAAGTGGGGCTGGATTGGACACATTCTCAGGAAGCCAGCATCCAGCACCACACGCCAAGCCCTGACATGGAACCCGCAGGGGAAAAGGAAGAGAGGCCGACCTCGCAGCAGCTGGAGGCGAGACACTGAGGCGA
>CM031613.1:80414275-80427846 GCA_018398815.1 Conus ventricosus | reverse complement strand
TTTTTTTTCCTTCCTAAAAAAAAACCCCCCAACGTTTTAAAACCAAAACCCAAAAAAAAAACCCAACCCACAACTTCCACATTTTATAAACACATTTCAAAAAACACAAACTCCAACCACGCATCCGAACGACAAATCAGCGCACGACGCTCGTGAACTAAACCGCTCTCCTTGCACACACAAACAGACGTTGCCGAGATTAAAAGTCCGCAATGTGACAGGGCGACGAGCAAACCCAAGCAAGATTCCAAACCTGAAATCACCATTTCTTTCCCTTCCCCCCGACCTACCGCATCACCAGATACATAAACAGGAGAAAGAATTTGGAAATAATTAGAATGGCCATTTAAAAGGGAGGGAATTAACCCGGGGAGAAAAAGGTCTCACACAATATTTCTCTTACAATTTCGAAAACAAAAGAAAATTGCGCAAAGTGAAGACTAAGCCGGCTAACAACAACAAATCAAAACAACAGCCCACGAAACTGATGCTTCCCCAGCTACCCGTGGTAAACCCGAAGAGGCGGTCAAAGGACTCTCTCACCCTCTGTCCAGTCGAGAGGACAGAGGCGAGATGCGGAAACAGAAGAAATGATGTCCCTCTCCTACAGGCCGACTGCAGATTGAAAGTACTGACTGTACTCTCGATGATAAGGTAAATAAGAACCAGGACTGGAGCAGGCGCCCCCAGAGACATCTTCCGCCGAGTGAAGAGCTAACCCCCCTCAGCAATGGCGGCCAACATGCCATGCTGCGTCACAGAGTGAGCATACTTCAAACTAAAAGAAACGAAGCACGTGCGACAGGTAAAAAGCAGGCGAGAGGCCGATAGACAGAAAGTTCGAGAGAAAGGTCCCGGGCCACCCGTGAACTTGCGGGATGAATAGCACGGGCGGTGGAATTAGAGAGAGAGAGAGAGAAGCAAACCGAAGTGAGCTGAACCACACCACGGTGCAACTGCACCGCAAGCCACCCTAAGGGACGGATACACGATAAAAAGCAACGACAATAAACAAATAAGTAATTCCGCCACCCTAGGTGGGTCGAACGTCCCTAGGCCTCGTGACAAACTCGGACACCCGTCTCCTCTTCCTCCTTCTCCTCCTCTTTTAATCTTCTTTGTTTGAGAATTTAGATAGTGTGTGGACACTGTAAAACTTTGGAGGGACACCACACCCCACACACACACACACACACACACACACACACACACACACACACACACATATTCAGAGAGAGAGAGAGAGAGAGAGAGAGAGAGAGAGGGGAGAGAGAGAGAGAGAAAAGAGAGAGAGAGAGAAAAACGACTCGCAACTCACGCTGTCACGCACAATGATGCCCTTGCGGATGCAGGTCACCATGGCCACAGCACCTGTGTGATGATGAAGGTCATGAACAGCGCCTCGTCCTGTCCCAGGGAGGAGCTGCCCAGGCCGTAGATCACCAGGCAGAACTGCGGGATGCCACTGTACACAGTGGGATTGGTAGAAGAACAGTCAATGCCATGATGGCCACAGGAACGAATCTCAAATCAAACCTCTAGGGTATGCAGTTGTACTTGCGCTGAAGAGATCAAGCTAAGTGACAAACTCGTCCATTTTCATTGTCCTATTTTGTTTGTGTCTTGCCTGAAGAGACCTAAGAGGTCGAAACGCGTCGTGTTTTGTCATGTGACTCGTTTGTCCACGTTTCTCTTGGCAATTTGCTAACATTTATTTCAGATTTCTCTAGGGCATGTATCTTGGAATTTCCGTCAGCCACTGACCATGTCTACATTGTACTGAAGACACGCTCCTACCAACAGTGATGACTGCAATGCAGACCACTCTCTGGTCTACCGTTCCAGACCGTACATCACCCGACAGAACTGTGGGATGCCACTGAAAGTCGGGTTGGTAGTAGAGTAGTAAATGCATGTGTCACATAATTGGCTTAACCCAATTTGTACTTATCCGCATCGGTTCGGCTATCGGCATTCATCCGTATTCGGTTCAAGGGTTAGCTTAAAATAAACAGTTGGCTTATCGAGCATGCAGATGTCGGCCTGTTGTCTTACAGTCAGAGTGCTAACTTCACATGGTGTCAGAAGTAGACCACAGCCCACAGATGTAGTATAGTTTGATGTATTATGTTAACAGTTGTTAGAGTGTCAAGATTGTTAAGCAAAAATGGCGAATGAGGAACAACAACAACAGAGACATTTTACAGCCAACATTCCAGCTCCTTCAAAACTAGACCTTCAAGGCCATGTAGAAACATCACGGAGAAAGTTCAAACGTCAGTGGCAGAACTATGCGATCGCCTCTAGACTCAACAAAGAAGAAAAGGAGTACCAGTGCGCCGTTTTCCTTGCCTGCGTTGGAGAAGATGCCCTGGAAGTATCGACGGACTTCCTTTTGCAGAGGGAGAGAACAAAACGGACATTGATCTTGTCATCAAGAAGTTTGAGGAGTTTTGTATAGACACAACGTGTGAAGCATACGAGTCATACAAGTTCCACAAGAGAGAGCAGGAGACTGGAGAGAACATTGATGCTTATGTCGCCGCCCTCAGACGAGCTGCAAAAACATGCAATTTCAAGGAAGAAGAAAGAATGATTCGCGACAGAGTTGTGATTGGCATTAGGGATGACACTATTCATAAGAAACTGCTTGAAGTGAAAGACCTTGACCTCCAGAAAGCTGTGCAGATATGCAGAGCTCAAGAGAGCACGCAGACCCAGATGGAGTCCATGTCACAGGGAGATCGTGTCCAGCCGCCTCATAGACAGCAAGCTCAAAAACAGCCAAAACCCCAGAGAGCCTAAGGAGAAACAGCCACAGCTCTATCAGCAGCGACCAAAACGTGCACCGGACAGCACATGCTATCGATGTGGCAGAGACCGCCATAACCGAAATGATTGTCCAGCAAAGTTAGCCAGATGCCGAAAGTGTTTCCAAACCAGGACATTTTGCGGTGGTGTGCAGGTCAGCAGGCCAAATTCATTGGACCAGAGAGGAAGAAGAGGAACAGTCAGATGAGTACTATTTGGGATGTGATTGGAGAAGTCAGTGACCCTTGGAAAGTCCCCATTCAGTTAGAAGGACTCCCAGACCATGACTTTAAGCTAGATACAGGTGCCGACGTCACGGTCATACCAGAGAAGATGATACCCAAGGGAAAACGTCCACTGGAGAAAACCAAGAAAAAACTCTATGGACCAGGAAAGAAGGAAATCACTGTCCTTGGCAAATTCTCAGCAAAAATGACTTACAAAGAAAAGACAGTCACACAGGACATCTACGTCATCAAAGACCTAGAAGAGCCATTGCTGGGTCGCCCAGCTATCTCTGCCCTTCAGATGATAGAAAAAGTGAACGCTGTCAGTGACAAGGAAGCCCAGTACAGGAGAGAGTTCCCTACACTCTTCAGAGGCCTAGGTAACCTGACAAGCTCTACGTACAAAATACACCTCCAGAAAGATTGCAAACCATATGCTGTAACCTCACCACGTCGACTTGCTCTTCCACTCCAAGACAAAGTCAAAGAAGAACTAGACAATCTGCAACAACTTGGAGTCATTCTTCCTGTCTCGAAACCAACGGACTGGTGTGCTCCAATGGTTGTAGTGCCCAAATCAAACAACAGGGTCAGAATCTGTGTGGATTTCACAAAACTGAATGAGGGGGTCAAACGTGAGAACTTTCCAATTCCTTCCACTGACCAGCTTCTCGCCCAGTTATCTAGATCCACAGCCTTCACCAAACTAGACTGCAATAGCGGTTTCCATCAGATACCACTGGAGACTGAGACACAGGAACTGACTACCTTCATTATGCCCTTCAGAAGGTTCTGCTATACCAGACTCCCTTTCGGTATAAGCTCAGGCCCCGAGATCTTCCAGCGCACCATGACCCACTTGCTTGCGGATCTCCCAGGTGCCATCTGTGACATGGATGACATCCTCGTTCATGGGAAAGACCAGAAACAACATGATGAATGCCTCCGCCAGGTGATGCAGAAGCAGAGTGATGCTGGACTGACTCTGAACCTAGACAAATGTGAATTTTCAAAGCCGTCGATCAAGTTCTTGGGACAGATCATCTCCCCAGAGGGCATCACCATTGACCCTGAGAAAGTCGCCGCCATCACAAATTTTCCAAAACCAACCAACATTACCGAACTCAGACGTCTACTTGGTATGATCAACCACGTTGCCAAGTTTGCTGGTGCCAATCTGGCAGACAACACCAGGGCTCTCAGAGACCTCCTGAAGAAAGAAAATGACTGGACCTGGGATGCCCCACAAGAAGAAGCCTTCCAACACATTAAAATACAGCTCAGCTCAGCACCTGTTCCGGCTCACTACAGCCCGAGCTGGAAGACCCGTCTGTCTACAGACGCCTCGTCCTACGGCCTTGGAGCAGTACTGCAGCAGAAACAGGATGACGGCATTTTCAAACCAGTCCTCTATGCATCCAGATCACTCACTCCAACGGAGCAGCACTATGCCCAAGTGGAGAAAGAACATTGGAGTGGCCTGGGCATGCGAGAAATTTCGAGAGTACATCACAGGTATCAAAGACTTGGTCATTGAAACAGATCACAGACCACTCCTGACCCTCTTGAGACCAAACATCTCGATGAGCTGTCACCTCGTCTGCTGCGATTTCCGCATGCGTGTGATGCGATACTCCTTCCAGATGGAATACAAAAAAGGCAAGGACTTGATCACTGCGGATGCCCTGTCTAGAGCACCGGTTCGACTGGCAGAGAAAGAAGACAAACAGCTAGAAGAAGAAGCTGACTCCATGGTGGATCAGGTCCTCTCCAGTGTTCCAGCCACACCATCGAGACTCGACCAGATCCGGCAAGAGGCTTAGCAAGGACCCAGTCTGCTCAGAAATCAAGAGATTCATTCAGGAAGGATGGACCCGAACACTGCCCTAATGAGAAGATCCAGCCATACTGGTCTGTTCGACACTATCTCAGCGTGGAAGAAGACCTCCTGCTCTATGGAACCAGACTGGTCATCCCTGAGAAGATAAGGCCAGACATCCTGGAGAAAATTCACACGGGACATCAAGGAATCGTCAAGTGTCGGGCTCGAGCACGAGAAAGTGTATGGTGGCCAGGCTTGTCTGCCCAGATCGAGTCTATGGTGGAACACTGTCCTATCTGCGTTCGAGAGAGACAAATCCCCCCCCCCCCCCCCCCCCCCCCCGCGAGCCCCTAATCCCACAGACATCCCTGATTACCCCCTGGCAGAAGATAGGCATGGACCTTTTCGAACTGAAGAAAGAACAGTACCTGATCGTTGTGGACTATTATTCTAGATTCATCGAACTAGCCCTCCTCAGGCAAACTACCGCTGACTGTGTGATCAACCACTGCAAGAGCATGTTTTCCAGACATGGAATCCCAGAAGTTGTTATGTCGGACAATGGCTGCCAGTTCACCAGCTGCCAGTTTGCAGCCTTCGCAGAGAAATAGGATTCACACATGTCACCAGCAGTCCATACTACCCTCAAGCTAACGGAGAAGCAGAGAGAACAGTACAGACAGTGAAGTCTCTCATGAAGAAAGCAGAAGACCCTTACCTGGTTCTCCTCAGCCATCGGGCAACACCACTTCAGCAGGGACTGAGCCCAGAAGAGGTACTCATGGACGAAAGCTGCGAACCACAGTACCCATACTGCCATCAACCTTGAAGCCGGGGGGACAAAAAGAGAAAAACTTCGAAGAGCAGGACAAAGTTGTCAAACAGAAGCAGAAGATGAACTTTGACAGAGCACACTACACAAGAACAGCTCCTCCACTACTCCAGGACAACCTGTGGGATCAAGCCATCGGGGGCACCAGGGACCGTCGTTCAGTCCTTCCCCTTCCGGTCCTATGAAGTGCAGACTCCCAGTGGCAGACAGAGGAGGAACCGGCGTCACCTGGTCCCCAGGGAACTCAAACCTCAGACCCCTTGCAGAGTTCCTAGGGAGGCCTCCTCTCTGTACCCAGGGTCCCATGGGAGATCCTGCAGAGGAGGACGATCCGGGTCCTGAGACCGAGACACCATGGCGGCCCGCGTGACCCCTACCTCGTCCCCAAAACCCCATCAAGCAAAACAACTGTCCCCGGGTACGCTCCAGAAACTCCAGACGTGGGACCCCATCCAGAGGCCAGATCCCCAGCCAGAAGACCAGCCTGCTACGCCTATGGTCCAGACCTCTAGATGTGGCCGTGCCATCAGAAGCCAGACTGCCTGGACCTCTGACCTGGTTCCCTGGATGCTATGTTTGAAGAAAAGAAAAGAAAAAAAACTAGAGACGCTAACGTTTATAAATCTATGTCCATTTCCTGAAAGAAAGGGGATGTCACATAATTGGCTAACCCCAATTTGTACTTATCCGCATTCGGTTCGGCTATCGGCATTCATCCGTATTCGGTTCAAGGGTTAGCTTAAAATAAACAGTTGGCTTATCGAGCATGCAGAGTCGGCCTGTTGTCTTACAGAGTACTAACTTCACAGCCTGCAGTGGCAGCCCATTAGCAAATCTCAAATAGAACCTGTAGATAGGTATACTGGAAAGTTAAGATGAATTCAAAATTATTTTTGTTAGAGAAAAATAGCGAGGGGAGAGAGAAGAAAATTGATGTTCCCATGTTTGTTTCCAAATTGACACATTCTCCTGTGATTCTCCTTTAGAGATGGCTTTAATCGGTGTACGTTCATAATCTGGCTGGCATACCTTTCGACAGCATCTTTTCAGTCTGTATTCACCCATAAAAGATGTTATATGTTCACATTTCAGTCAGCCATTGACAATGTCTTCAAACATCAACTGATATACAGCAGTGTGTTGCGTTAGTGAACACACCGACTTTGAGACTTTCGAAGTCATCCGGAGTTTTTCTTTTAATTTCTTTAATTCACAGCCACTCATATTGGCATGATTTACGTTCACACACACACACACACACACACACACACACACACACACACACACACACACACACACACACACACACACACACAAACAAGCAAACAAACAAACAAACGAAAACTGGTATCGCTATAGGCTTCTATCTAGTATTTGTGCTTTCACTTTGACACAGCTAAAGTAATTTCACATTATGTTTTTCCTGTAAAAAAAAAAAAATCAATATACACATGTTTGCATTTAACCTCATCAACGTATAAACATATTAATTAATATCAATAATTCATATTTTCCGATACGGTATGTTCTAATTTCCAATCATCCATCACTAACTTCTTCACTTACCGGTCACTTATTAGGATAATCATAAACATATGATCATCTGCCACTGACAGTAAATATGATAACCATAAACATATGGTCATCTGCTACTGACAGTAAATATGATAGCCATAAACATATGGTCATCTGCCACTGACAGTAAATATGATAACCATAAACATATGGTCATCTGCTACTGACAGTAAATATGATAATCATAAACATATGGACATCTGCCACTGACAGTAAATATGATAATCATAAACAGATGGTTTTCGCCACTAACAGTAAATATTCTTCTTATGTTTAATTTACTCACATGCCACGTAAGTTTTTGTTCAGCTCTGTATAATATCCTTCGTTTTGAATCATTTGCAATATCCATTATAGTTTTACATTACTTTTCATAATTATTTTGAATTTACAAAGATCGCATTCATTGATCCTCAACACTTCAAAACCTGACTTTTTCAGCAGATGTAGTAAAACACATACCTAATGAAAGCAGCGGACATCAGATGAACAAGGCATCCGTGCAGATGTTGCGTGATGGCACACAGAGTCTGGTGCTGCGAGCGGAGATGGTCAAAGGCATCGTTCACGTGCTTTTCATGCCAGTCTGACGTTGTTCCCTGGGTCTGGTCTTCACGGTCACCCACGCCGCCAGCAAGGAGGAAGTCAACACTCGCTCCACCTTCAAGTATGACATGAGGTTCTGTTGGGACCCATCCTGAACCGGAGTCTGGAGCAACAGCTTCACCAGTGTCATGTTTGGTTTCAGCGTTTTGCTGGTTTTCACTGCGGCTTTCAGGTCTGCGCTGAAGAAGCAAGGAGGATGCATTTTGGCTGGGTATTGGTGTATGCTGAGCAACTGCCTCCTTGCTGATGCGTGATACTTGTGATCTTTCTTTTTGAGTTAGACTAGAAGGCTCTGGGTTTTCTACTCTGCCATGAGATGGATCAACTGGCGCCGGATTCTTAAAGCAGTGACTTTTGGTGCCGTCTCCACTGACGTGAGACGAGTTGTTGGTCCCTTGGGTTTTCGGTTCAAATGTTTCATCGACATTAGAAGTCGTCTGGTTCGAAATGCTTAAAATGAAATCTTCATGCGATCCAATGACAGCTTTGAATTGCCGGCTGACGACACAAAACTCTCGTTTCAGGAAAAAGGACTGCTCTTGCAGGAAGAAAAACAAACAACAGAATGTGGTGATAATCAAACAGATGACCATGCCGAAGGCAACAGACACGATGTACAAACTGACCCCCGTTGCCTGACTGAAAGGAGCCAAGTGTTTCTTGAAGGTCGGAAAGAAACTGTGAAAACCAGACACCAGCACAATAGACATGGCAACTTCAACAACCAAGAACATCTTCGCAGCAAACTTCAATTTTCTGTTGAATAATTTGTAGTTGATGCTGGGGGAATACTGCTGGGCATATGCTTGCTGCAAGCGGATCAGTGGATCCATATGTTTACACAAGGAGAAAAACGAAGCCAGATAGACATAAAATGCCGCCAGAAAGAAGATCATAAAGACGACGGATGCCACAACACTTGCGTCCATAACTGTCACGTAAGAAAAGATCGACATGTAGCGAACAATATTCACCGCTTGCAAGGTGACGTTGAACCCAAATAACAGTCGCCCAAGTACTCGCTTTGTTCGACACTTGCTGCACGTCTGTTTCTGAACATCACGCATCTTCTTCCTTTCACCTGCATCTCTACCCTGGATTCCCAAAGAAGACTGACTGCTGCTGCTTGGATCGTTCTCTGCTTCAGCAACTTGTACTCTTGAATATTCTTCTTCTGCTGAATTCTTATCAGCTTCCTGAGGAAGTGGAGTCTTGAAGTTTCTAGTGTTTATATCAATTTCTCCTTCCTCGTAGTGAGTGTTGCTCTTCCATCCTTTCCGCAAATGTGTAAGTCGATGCTGAGTCCAGGTTGCATCATGTACAGTGAGGACATCATGTCCAGTGTCCCCATCACTCTTCACGTCCGAACTGCCTGTCTGATAAGCAGAACTGAGAGATGCTTCTTTGCCAGTTTCTATGCTCTCTTTTGTGGAGTCTGGTTTCACACGGCGAAAGAAGCAGCAGGATTTATTGCTTTGATGGAGGGAGGTCATGTGGGTGCACAGACTGGGAACGGGAAAGCCAACAAGCCACAAGCACTTCAGTAATGGCTGCAGGAACAGAGTCATGAAGTGTTCAACGTTCTGATCATGGCCATTCACACTGTGTTGTAGTTGGCTTCCTTTGTTCTTGGAGCTTGCGGTTGGAAAAGATTTCAGTTCCATTGTTCTAAGAATTCGTCACAGTGAAAAATATGGCGTTATTGTCTTGGCTTCAATGTTGTCTAAAAACAATTTGACTGAGTTCTTGGAAGTTCAAATCATGATCAAGAATTCATTCATATTTCATTCACACAGAATATTTTATTTTATTTTTATTTTTTTTTAATTTTATTATTTACTTTTTTGCGAAAGAATTGGTAGTGAAGAAAGTATTTCTTTTCAAAGGACTGCTGAAAGAATGTCACTTCAATGATGCGATGAACATCTGTCCACACGGGGATGGAAATCATTCCATGACTATTGTTGAGATACTGCTTAGTCTATGCAGTAGGTCAAAATGTCCATTTGCGGCTTTCTTTTTTTTCTTTATTTTTAAACTTCTCCCTGTGTCCCTGAGGTCAAACTACATTTATCTCCCTGATGACTGAATCCCAATGCCGATCCACAGTCGCAATCACCTCACTGGGTAACACGCTGATGATTTATTGTCTTCGTCAAAGAGATCGTCTTTATGCATCATTCTGCTCCATGTGGTCAATGTCACTAAGAGTCAGAATATCATTGATATCGTTAGAGATGACAAACCCGTTCGTTATTCATGCGCAGTTTAGGTCCTGTCAGTTGTGGCTGTGGTTTCGTTTCCTCTCAATATTGTCAAACTAGTTTCTAAACTCCCCTCGTGCTACAGCCTCACACGATCTGAAACACTCGGAGAAGTAAAACGCAACGTGTCGCATCCCTCCGGCTCTCCCAGCAGACTGACGATCGGCCTGCGCCCGTAGCAGAAGGAAGAGAAAACAGTGGGTGTAGGGAGGGATGGGGTGGGGGGAGGGGGAGGGGGGGGGAGAGTGAGGCCATGGGGCAACGCTGAACTAAGCTCCAGTATCATCACGGGGGACTGTGTGGCAGTGACGCCATTATCAGGTTGCCTCTGTTTGACTGCTGCTGGCTCTGATGGAGTGGTGCACGGCGTTGATGCTAATGTTGGCGTGTGTGTGTGTGTGTGTGTGTGTGTGTGTGTGTGTGTGTGTGTGTGTGTGTGTGTGTGTGTGTGTGTGCGCGCGCGCGCGCACGTGCGTATGTGTGTATGCGTGTGTGTAAATGTGTGTGTGTGAGTGTGCGTGTGCGCGCGCGCGCGCGTGTGTAGGGCCTGTGTGTGTGTGTGTGTGTGTGTGTGTGTGTGTGTGTGTGTGTGTGTGTGTGTGTGTAATGAAACTGGCAGAACAACGAGACAAGCTGCAGATCATCATGATGATAATAATGAGGAAGAACAAACAGACAACAACAACAACAAAAAACCACCAAAAAACAACTAAACAACCAAACAACAACAACAACAACAACAACAACAACAAACCGGAACCAGCCGCCGTGGCAAAGTGATTAGCATCGCGGACGCCCAGCTGGAGGTCGTGTTTTCAGATCCCTTCTAATGTCATCCGGCTTATCTGTTTCCAACTGCTGAGCGCAGAAATCACAGCCAAACTTCCATTTCCTTCCGATTCCTGTTTCAGAGCATTCCTTGCGACACGCACCACAAAGGAAATGACCACACTTCAATGAGTGATTAGGTCAAGGTGGTCAGGGAGTGACCACACTTCAATGAGTGATTAGGTCAGGAGTGACCGCACTTCAATGAGTGATTAGGTCAAGGTGGTCAGAGAGTGACCACACTTCAATGAGTGATTAGGTCAAGGTGCTCAGGGAGTGACCACACTTCAATGAGTGATTAGGTCAAGGTGGTCAGGGAGTGACCACACTTCAATGAGTGATTAGGTCAAGGTGGTCAGGGAGTGACCCCACTTCAATGAGTGATTAGGTCAAGGTGGTCAGGGAGTGACCACACTTCAATGAGTGATTAGGTCAAGGTGGTCAGGAGTGACCACACTTCAATGAGTGATTAGGTCAAGGTGGTCAGGGAGTGACCACACTTCAATGAGTGATTAGGTCAGGAGTGACCCCACTTCAATGAGTGATTAGGTCAAGGTGGTCAGGGAGTGACCACACTTCAATGAGTGATTAGGTCAAGGTGGTCAGGGAGTGACCACACTTCAATGAGGGATTAGGTCAAGGTGGTCAGGGAGTGACCACAGTGACACTTCAATCAGTGATTAGGTCAAGGTGGTCAGGGAGTAGCTATTATTTTGTTACCTGGCTATCTAGTTATTACCGGGACACAGATAATGCCACATTCTTGGAGAGAGAGAGAGAGAGAGAGAGAGAGAGAGAGAGAGAGAGAGAGAGAGAGAGAGAGAGAGAACAGAGAGAGAGACAGAGAGAGAGACAGAGAGAGAGAGAATGGGGTGGAGGTGATGGTAGGAGGAGGGAGGCAGAACTTTACAACAACAACAACAAAATGGGAGACCAGCCGCCGTGACGAAGTGGTTAGCGTTGCGGACTCCCGGCTGGGAGGTCGTGGGTTCGAATCCCATCAGAAGTCATGTGGGTTTTTCTGTCCCGACCGGCTCCTACCCAGAGTTGAGTTTGCTGCGGACTCAGTTGGGAAGACTGGGACCACACAGTCGAGTTTCATCCACTTAATGGATGCGTTTCTGAGAGTGTTGCTCAAATTTCCTGACCAACACTGCAGGTGCCTGTATCTCTCGGGCCTGGTTGACGCCGGGATATATTATGAAAGGAAGCGTAGAGTACAGCCCTGTCATGTAGTCTCAGACCGAAATGGAAATCCGTAGCATCATCTTAATCATCCTCACTGTCATCGATCAGCATTAAAAAAAAATGTCTCAGATTCTGTGGCCCTTCATGTCCTCTCTCATGGTGACCTCAATTTCGATGTCCTCTCCACGTCTGTGGCCTTGGTTTGGTTCCGTCGGGGTCACCGGTATCGGCGAGTGGAGCTGTCGTTGGACGGACGTGGTAGCGCCCTCCGGAGGGAGAGCTCACTTACGCCGGCTCCGCGACTAAGCAATTATTGTCGTCAGTAGGGGCTTAGTAGGTGGTTTCCTGCGTATGTTAGATCAGAACAGGCGCCACTGAACACCACCGAAGTGACTCGGCAGCAGTGCAGTGTCTCCTCCGGTGGGTTGCCTCTTGACGACTTGACATTGACTGCTCCCTGTGGATTGCCGGTGCCGGGCTGCGGCGGGGCCGACCGGGCTGTGGCTGTGGACGGGTGTCGGGATGAGCGGCGTGGGTGTCTGCGTGCCTCTGAGGTGGCGCAGAGGTTGGGACAGAAAAAAAAAAAAAAGAGGGGGAGGGAGTGGAAGAAACTCAGTTGAGAAATGGGGCAAGGAGAGTAGGTGAGTCTCAATGGCAGAAAAAATGAGCCAGCTGTGGTGTAAAGGTGATATATATATATATATATATATATATATATATATATATATATATATATATATATATATATATATATATATATATAAGCATCCAAACTAATAGCTAAACAACAATTACGTTGAATTTTCCCCAATATTTCGACTTCTTTTCATATATATATATGAATTGTTAACCCACACTTGTTTTCACCCACTACTTAATTGTTCAGCATTACACACACACACACACACACGCGCGCGCGCGCGCGCGCACGCGCACGCGCACTCACACACACACACACGCGCGCGCGCGCACACAGCAACACCCGCAGACGCACCTCAACCCCCCCCCCCCCCCCCCCCCCCACCGCCCATGACAACACACACACGGCACCCAAGTTTACATGAGCAGAAACTAACATAAACATCAGTTCCCAGCAGTGTCTTAAGCATGCGCACATGTCTGCTAACACGAAAGCAGGCCTTTCTCTCTCCACACGACACACACACACACACACACAATACCTGTCTGTGCAGGTGAAAAATCACCTCCTACCTTGACATGCGAACGAACGTCAAAATTTCTGCAACCCAGAGAACCAGAAGATCGCCAATCGCAAAAAGGAGGACGTGGGGGGGGGGGGGGGGGGGGGGGGGGGGGGGGGGGGGGGGGGGGGGGGGGGGGGGGGGGGGGGGGGGGGGGGGGGGGAGGAAAGGTCAGCCCCGGGAGGGGGAGGGCCCAGCGGAAGGGGGAAGGAAGGT
>CM031613.1:80394275-80409275 GCA_018398815.1 Conus ventricosus | reverse complement strand
AGGAGGTGGAGACCTCGACAGCCTCTACTGTCTGGTCACCATTGGCTGTTTCATTCTTTTTTTAATCGTTTAATAAAGATGCAAGTCGATTAACCAGATGTTTCTTCTTCCCATTCTTAGGAAGGTCATTTTCTGATAATAGTTGTTGTTGTTGTTGTTGTTGTTTTAAATGAGAGACTTTAAGGTCATTCAACAGATCTGGATTTGTTTTAAATTTTGACAGATTCGTTGAGACTGCCATCGCCAATCTGGCAGAAAAATGGGGAAAAAGGAGGGGGGGGGGGGGGGGGGGGGGGGGAGGAAGGTATAAATTGTAGAAAGGCTCGCAGGAAAAAGAAGTGAGGAGATTGAGGAAAGGATGGGAGGGTAGAAAAAAAAAGGGGGTGCAACGGTGGGCACACACACACACGCGCGCGCGCACGCACACACAACAACAACAAAACAACAACGACGACGACGACGGCAACAACAACACTTAAACAAACATACAAATGGTCAAACACCAAACACTACAGTAAGTGTATAAAAGAACCCATCACTGATTATGACTAGCATTACATGGTACGAGTTTGAAAAGAAACGATAAACCCCAGTTATTGGTATGAGTTTGGATAGAAATTATATACGACTTGAAAAACCCACACACACACACGCGCATACGCGCGCGCGCGCGCACGCGCACAAACACACACACCGTTTGTTTAGGATTTTTGGAAAAAAGACGACATTTCGAACCATCCAGTCCCAGACTGTCGACTTTAAAGTAAATACTGCTCAGATTAAAAAAAAAAAAAATCATAAGGCAAATTGAATAGGCAGCAATGTCCTGTATCACGACTAGATCTATATCAACATATTCAAGCCAATTCAACAGGCCTGACAGCCGTCGTTAATTGGTTTGTGTCAGAAGGAAACAATTGGATTTTAAGAAGGGTGGGAAGTTAGACGGCACCCCCACTGACTGATTGTAGACTGGAGAACCCAGGAGTTGATCCACCATGTCAAGAAAAACGAAAGCAAACATGCAGCACACGAAAATTTTGCTGTGTTCATGACGTCAAGATCGGTGAGGAGCAGAGGAAAAAAAAAAGACGTCACAAACAAGAAGCGGGATTGAACTTCAGGCAGTCTCAGCAGGTCCCACGCGGCCACAAACCACGCAAAAACCCATCCGCAGCACAGCAGTCAGCGGAGGACGCGGAACGGCGCCGCCACCCCAACGGCAGAAGGGGATGATTTCCCTTCCATCAGCCGGCGGATGTGTTGCCAAGGCAAAAAAAACCCAGCCCGGTCACTGGGGAAGAAAAACACCGACGACCAGGCACCATCCACGACGACGCACACACATACACACGCACCCCACGCACGCACACCACTCGCCCCACACTCAGGGCCACACACACACCCCACACACACACACCCCACACACACACACACACTCGCATCACACACACACACACACAAACACACACACACACACACACACACACACACACACACACAACACACACACCACACACTCGCACGCACGCACACTCACACACAGTGTTTCTTTAAAATGTCCAGATATGAATCAAGACTAAAGCGTTTACCGTTATGCCGGCAGATTAGAATGGGGTTAAAGTGATGGTCACTTATTGGTATCTCATTAATTGAATAGATATGCATGCAAAGATTAGTATACCCCACTACTCCACCCCATACACTTTTAATGACATTTTTAAAAAATACACCATTATGCCCCCCCCTCCTCTTACGCACACACACCACACACCACACCACACACACCACACACAAAAACGCACGCACGCACGCACACTCCACACACACACACACCACCAAAAACACACACACACCACCGGCGCCTTTTACATGTGTTTTTCTTTTTTTGTCTTGTTTGTTTGTATGCCTGTTCGTTTGTCTCTTGTTTTTGTCTAAGATCCTGTAAAGGGATAGACATTAAATAAAAGAACGAAAGAACGCACCCCACGCAAACGCACACACTTTGAAACAAACGTGGGTTAGCCGAGACCAGGGCAAAAAACCCAAAAGATTCCCCCCCCTTTAGCTGCCCGTAGGAGACAAGTGCCCTTCGTGGATTATAGATGAATGCAGCTCGCCATGGGCAGACTCTGCGTTGGTTATTGGACTGACCCCCCATGGCCCTCATTTGATCTGGCTGTATTAATGACTCGTCCTTCCCATTGTCTGACATGCATTTGCAGGTTGAACGATGACGCAAAAGGAGGGGTTTGTTCATGCCAACGGGGGACAATGTTTTTTCAGGGTCGGCTGGTCGGATGTGGTTGTTGGTGCACCTGGTAATAGTCAACAAGTGTAGCTTTCGCTCATTTCCCCGAGATCGATTTGTTGGAAAAATTAAAGCTGGCGCGGATGCGAGCCATGGCACGAGCGGCGCGCGTGCGTGTTGAGAGAGAGAGAGAGAGAGAGAGGAGGAGAGAGAGAGAGGGGGGGGGGTAGAGTGAGTCTTTAATGTGGGGGAAAACTAAACACAAGAAACGGGTTTGTTTACATCCTGAAGGAGGAAAATGAATTTAAAGGGTTGAATCTATGAATGAACACAGTAAACAATGCAGGTGACTTTTAAGTTAAAATGGACATGGAAATGAAAGGGTATCCTAAAAAACACCGAACAAACAAACAAAACAAAACGCGAACTTTTACAATGTATAAAGTGGGAGAAAAGTGAAGAGAAGATATCAGATAAAGGGGAAGGGAATAAGGGTGTGGGGATGGAGGACGGACATTAGGGGGCGCTGTGCGATTCAACACAAATACGTATTGCATATTATGTGTAGTACACACGCCACTACGTTCATATGCATTACTACATTATTATACATTTAGATAAACGGAAGCGTTTTTCTTTTTCGGGAGTTTGCTCGTTGAGGGCAGTACGCAAAGAAATGAGCAGAATGTTTGAGAGAGAGAGAGAGAGAGAGAGAGAGAGAGAGATCAAATTATTCATTTGTCATGACTAAAATGTATGGTGATGTCGTCAGCAAACATTTCAAGCAGAGAATCAACAAACAGGGGTAAATCGTTAATGTATCTGGAAAAATGATAGGACCCAGTACTGACACTTGAGGGACACCATTACTAGCGGATAATAAATGAGACGCAGATCAATTTGTGAAACTGTTTGCTTACTATTTGAAGGAAATGCGGACAGGAGTACTAATGAATTATAAGACACGTTAAATAACTTTTAGATTTTTTAAGACGAAGACTATGATCAATAACATCAAAAGCTTTCACAGAACACACCATGAAAGCGCCGGAAATTTTATCATTGTTTATTTTAGGAAACCATTGATTAACTAGGTGAGTCAACGCTGTGAGGCATGAGTGATTTGCCTTAACACAAGATTAATCTTTATGAAAGTGATTAAGAATACTTTCATTTATATACCCCCCCCCCCCCCCCTTCCCCAAGGGTTTAGTAAGTATAGATGAAATACAAATGGGTTTGTAGCTTGCGGAGTCGTTATGGACAATTGTTTTGTAAACTGGTATTTCTTTGGCGACTTTAAAACCACCCGGGGAACGATTCTTGTATGGAGAGGTTTAAGTAAAAGTGTTCTTCGTTTTATAGGAGCAGATAATTTAAGGATTTTCCAATCAATATCAGCAAAGACAGTAGTACCGGTTTACTGTATATTAATGATACCATTGTACACTTCATGTACACCTAACAATGGTACAGTCATTTAGATTCATGCTCGTTCTTGTTCTTGACCGACTGATTTTCTTTAAGAACATCTAAATTGTTTTGCAGGAGCTATCTGATTTAATTGCGAGTTTAGCTATGTTACAGAGAAGTGTATTTAAATTTTCAACTGATACATCTCTGAGAGTTGTGGAATATGCGTCACTGTTTTTATCAGTAAGCTCACTCATAGCTTTCCATACTGATCGGTTATCTGCTTTTGAACAGAGATCAAATCGATGGAATATTTGTCTTAGCTAAGCGTGTTGAATGGTTACCAAGATTTCGTTGCTTTTTAGGTTCTATAACGCTTGCCTATGTCTGAAGTGTCGCTTAATTCCATGGTTTTAAGAATATCTTTCGTTATCCAAGGTTTGGAGGAGAGTTGAGAGAATGGGGATCGGGGTGGGGTTGGGGGTTGGGGGTAATGGGGGAGGAGGAGGAACGGGAAGAATTTGATGGGATTGGGGAGGGGAGGGAAGGGAGGTGGTATCAACTCATGTTGGTTATTGATGACACTCAAACGGAGCAGGTCCACGGGGCTATTTAAAAAAAAAAAGTGAGCAGGTCCCATTCACCTAATCCTGGTCCACCTGCTCTTGGATGGGGCGGACACACCTCAAAGGCCTCTCGCCAGTTGACTTTGAATGTGCTGTTTGGCAGGATCGGTTAAGAATTCTAAGTTTCACTGTAAACAGGCAAACACGGGAATGGCGGACATGCGGGGTTGCGGGATCTGAACGTCCTCATGGTTGCCCTCAGCAAGTCATTGTCAAGGGAGATAACTCGTGTGGTGACAAGTCCTCTCAGAAGTAGATTCTCAGACTTACCCTGTTTTGATCTTCATCCAACAGCCGGGGAAACGGACTCGTCACATTTTGCAGAAACCCACGTTGCGCCTAATATGAGAAGATGGGTGGTTGCTCGTTCTTCGCCATCATTGTCCTGAATGTTGTTTGTACTACCTGAAGAAGACCTAAGAGGCCGAAGTGAATCGTGTTTTGTTCTGTAATCTGTTTGGATTATCTTGGGAACCAATAACTTTACTTTTCTTTTTTAAAATTTTGCAGATGACACTGCACTGACTTGCCTGCTGGCCACCTGAAAAGTCATGCAGGAGCACACATGGCAGATGGTGTTCAATGTTGACAAGTGCCACGTTCTGTCTGTGACCAGAAGCAAGACCCAAGATCTCCACAGCTATGCCACACATTCTTAGGCAGATCTGAAGTCAAGCAACCAGGAATGAAAGCACCAACAATCTTCACAGAACCACATCCAAAGGATGCAAGCTCAGCACTAATAGGAAAGTTTGTTTTGAAACACCTTCATTATTAAAACCGTAAGTATCACCATGACAGACTCGACTGTTCTATGGAGAATCAGAAATTCTCTGTGCCAGTGAAAGCTTTCAAATGTGAGTTTGGACGTCTTTGATATCATCTTCAATTAACACATATCAAGTAGAATTTATAATGTACTATATAATCACATAAAATGGTTTTCATATGTTTGGGAAGTTTAATTTTATAAAAGATAATTTGCTTGAAACAGGCTATATGATTGCGTTTGTACAACACAAGTTTCCTAGTGCAAGAAATATATGTCAACAAGTCAATCTTATTTGTTCATACCATGAAATTTTGAATCCGAGAGCTGAACACTTTTCTTACACAGATTATAAACCTGATCTCAAACTAGAGAAGCATATTTGTCATTTGCAAGATTATTGTATTACGTTTCCGTTAACTGCATTTATATGTGTGACCAAGGAGGGATAAAGACCTGGACCTGCCTGAGATTTTGACCTGGAGAAGGCTTTCAACACCATGTGGAAATCTGGAATTCTATGAATCTTCATACCCTAGGCTTTTGGGTAATCTCCATCTTTTCATTAAAAACTATCTGGCTGAGAGCAGTTTTGGGTCCAGCTGGCGCTGCACTGTCTGGCACCAGTGAGTGGGAGTTGGGGGGTGCCCCAGGGAGCATCCTTTCTCCCGTTCTCTTCAGCATTGTGAGTGGTAGGATTGTCAATTCTGTGAACCAGGGTCCCGAGGCCTTTCTGTTTAAGCGGGCTTAAAAAAAAAAATCTTACAAATTTGCACTGTACACAGGTGGAGCCACCTGAGCTGGCATGCAGCGTGACTCCGGTTTTGTGTCGGTGGAATCTGAAAGTTGGCCAGGGAAAGTGGGTTTACTTTTTCAGGTACCAGAACTCAGTGTGTCCACTTTCAAGGCTTTCGACAGTGCTTCTCTGACCCTGGGATTCATCTGGGTGAGTCTATCAGTCTGGTTGCGCGAGTGGGAACGGTGGTACACACGTTTATGCATAGAGGTGTTTACATTCTCAGTGATATCAATGTTTTGCACATGTGAGCATGTTGGTTTGCTTTGCTTAGTTCTCTTCTTTAAATAAAAGCGTACAGCCTGAAAATGTTCCTGCATAGTAAAGTTGATCTTGCTTTGTGATTTGACCAGTGACATCATCAGTAGTTGTGTGGACAGTCAAGGGACAAAAAGAGAGAAACGCAAAGATGTAACAAACAGTTAGGTACACACATATCAACAGACCGTGAAGCCTGGTGGAATGGTAACGATGAGGGATAAACAGAAAGGAGGATTCAGGAGGGGTGGAGGAGAGGGAATATAGACAGAGGGTACAATGTGAGACTTCCTCCACACACGCACACAATCATATCAGAAACACACAAACACATGCATCTGATAACAGAACTGATTTCTTTTCCAAAACAAATCAAAGGATAAAATTCAACAAATCACAATCAGAATAAACAACAATAGAACCCACATTAAAAAAAAAAACTCAATGCAAACAGTAACAAATAACTGATATAGAACAGCAAATCTAATTTGGCAACTCAAAACACGGGAAACAGACAAATGAAATAAAACTGATTATATATTGCGTAAGTTGCAAGGTATCTGGCAAGTTGACATGATCTTATCTTCGCATTCATTTTAAAAAAAAGAAAAAAAGAAAATCAGCTGTAAAAAGCCTGGGTCCTGGATTCATGAACAAATGACAGCAGATCAAGAGCCCAAGACACTCTGCTTGAGCACAGTTACACTATGTTCACTAGCGCTGCTCATGACAAACTGCCAGGGTCTATGTCCACTGTTGACACCATGTAAAATTCTGCTCACTCTTTGGAGAAAGAAAAAGAGAGAGAACCAAAAAAACCAAAAAAAAAACCAACAACAACAACAACAAACACCACACACCTCTACAAACAAACAAAAAAGCAATCTTAATGGGTTGCATTTGGACAGTTTCCAATTTGATTTCTTCATGCATAAAATGACCAAACGCCATTTTGAGAAAAACAAACTTTTTTTTAGACCAAGTCTGCCGAACCAATACATTCTGCCAGTTTTAAGTTTGTGCTTCCTAACACCTATTGTTTTCAGAGGTATTCTGTGACATTTTCCTACCTTTTCACAAATTACATTCTGCCAGTTTTAAGTTTGTGCTTCCCAACACCTATTAATTTCAGGGGTATTCTGTGACATTTTCCAACCTTTTCACAAATTACATTCTGCCAGTTTTAAGTTTGTGCTTCCTAACACATATTGTTTTCAGATGTATTCCGTGACATTTTCCTATCTTTTCACAAATTTTGCAGAATATGTTTCAGAATCGGCATCTTCCTTGCAATAAACACACACAAAACACGCACGCGCACACGCACTCTCTCTCTCACAGACAGAAAGGGGTACTCACCATTTACTATAAACCGGTGATCAAGTTTTTAAAACACACACACATGTGCATGCACACACTACCATTTAATCAATTTCAGAGCTAACTCTTTGAAGAGAATCCCCCCACCCCCACCATACACACACATTCCTCCCCTAGCCATGTGCACCTTTTCCCTTCCTACTCCAGTTCCTCACCGCGTCACCCCCACCCTCTACAGAAACCTCATCTTCACCCTGCCAATCCCACACACACACACACACACACACACAGAGATACAATTTAATCAATCAATTTCAGAAGTTAACTCGCTAAAATGTCTTCCCCTATTCTGAAACACATACGCGCACACACGCGCGCCCCATACACACACACACACCGAATTTCACTGATTAATTACTGATGTTAAATCTTTGAAGTATTTTGTTTTCCAGCCTACCAAATCCTTTTCTACGGTAACTGGTAAAAATAAAAGCATACTGGAACATCATGATGTGTTCCCTAAAAAAACTAAAAAAACAAACCTCAAACGGTTTTATGAACATCACCAAAAACCAAACATGTTCATAGGCTTTACCATGACCCACTTTGAAAGAACAAAGCCACTGGAAAGTCAGTCCATGGGGGCTGTCGTTGGACGGACGTGGTGGCGCCCTCCAGAGGGAGAGCTCACTCACGCCGGCTCAGCGACTAAGCAATTATTGTCGTCAGTAGGGGGCTTAGTAGGTGGTGTCCTGCGTATGTTAGATCAGAACAGGCGCCACTGAACACCACCGAAGTGACTCGGCAGCAGTGCAGTGTCTCCTCTGGTGGGTTGCCTCATGACGACTTGACATTGACTGCTCCCTGTGGATTGCTGGTGCCGGGGCTGCGGCGGGGCTGACCGGGCTGTGGCTGTGGACGGGGTGTCGGAATGAGCGGCGTGGGTGCACTGCCTCTGAGGTAGCGCAGAGGTTGGGACAGCAAAAAAAAAAAAAAAAGTGACTGGAAAGTCGCCACCACCACAAACTGACCTACAAACTAATAACGTAGGTAACATTTTTTTCCCCGATGATTTCAACCCTTCAGCCCATGAAATGGCCCTGTCCATCTATTAATAATGAACAAGCAATATCTGATGCCCACTGCTCCCTGTGGATGCAGCCAGGCGTTCTGCTCCAGGGGTAACAAAACAGCACAAGTGGAAGCTGACAGCGCTGCGCAATCATGCTTCCAATTTTGAGATCGATACTGTAGCTATCTCCCTGACGATTCCTGCACTTTGTTTTTAAAACAAAACGGGCCTGCAATCCTGCTGAAATGTTTCAGATATAACTACATTTAATTTAATTTATCATATAATCATACACATTTTTTAGAATACTTTTGCACAAACAGTGAAACGAGTGATCCCGTTATAAAAAAAAAAAGTGCAAGATCCAGAGGTGAAACAAGTGTAATGGGCATAACTCCAGTCTAGTGGTGTTGTTTGTGGTACCCACTCACCAAGCACATTCACTGAGAAGAGGTGGAAAGGTCAAACAAGCATGATCAATTCCCTTTGAAAAAGGGTCCTTGTTTGTTCTGTATACTTCTGTCTGCCCATGTGCTGGGTCTATGGGCACCGCAAACCGTGTAAATTGGTCATGAGCCTCAGAGATGCTTGCCCCCAAATCTTTCCATCAGCAACAGATAGATGTAAAAATCAGGAATATGAAAATTTCAAGAAGTTTCATGTACACACTGAATTCTCACCAATATGAAACTGTGCAGATGAACATGATGTATGCATGTTCACTGATTCATATTATCACTACCATCATCACTGATGGAGAAAGTTAAGAAGCTTCCTGTCCTGTGGACAGCATTGACTGGCTTTCTCATGAGCAGAAAATCTCTTTGTGACAGCGTGAATCAAGGTGATCAACATGAACTGGGGCTTCTAAACAGGACATTGCTGAATGCGCCTGAGTTTGCAGGTTATGCACAAATGAAGGTTTCCCCTCTTTGTCCTTACTGCAAACGTGGCTGCTGTTCATGGCATTATTTTCTCTCCCCCCCCCCCCCCCCCCCCCCCCCCCCCCCCCCCGAGTCTTGCAGCAAGAAATATGCTCTCTCTCTTTTCCTGACTTTCTTTTCTATTTTTTCAGTAAAATCTGCTGTCTTCTTCATCAGTTACACACATTCTGATTTGCTTGCTGAAGCAGCTGCCTATCTTCGCAGTGTTCTGTTTGGTCTCTTCCAAAGCCAGTTATGCACTTATGCCCATGTGCCCACATGATCAGTCACCTAACAATCTGCTTTATTTGTCATGTAATCACAGCACGTGGAAGTGACAATGGTCATGTTCTGACCAAATGTTCCAGCTGAACAAGAGGCAACACACAATGAAAATACTCATGTGACAACACTATGAGAAAAAAAAAGGCCAAGTAGAGGGCAGATGGATGGGCTGTCCTTTCATGTAGTCTTCCATCAGACTGGAACTCCATAGTACCATCTTCATCACCCTCATTTACAAAAAACAAAAAGAAATCATAATCTTACAAACAAATCAATAAATAAAAATATCAAAATTCTGTGGCCTTTTACTAGCTGGAGTCCCTGCTCTTGAAGTGACATCAAGTTTGGTTTTCCTCCTCTTCCAAGTCCTGCATACGCAGTTCTGTGTCAAAAAGTCTTCAGTACCACCATCCTCATGGAGGGATGTTATCATATGGTCACACTGATGCCCTCCAGAGGTAAACACTCGCGCATACTGCCTCTACAATTCAGCCCTGATGTGGCCCTTTGCGGTCGGCTGGGCTATAAGCAACATTATCTTCTTATATCTTGCCTCTACAATTGACCACATCTTGCTAACAGTAGGGACTTGCGTCAGTGGTGTCTTGTATACTCAGAGGCATAAAAAACGCGAAAAAATAGAGACAGTGCACGATTGTTCACATTGTGAACAGGACGTAAGCAATGTCGTTGGCACGTGCAACATTAGCAGTACGTGGTGTCTTGGCCGGTTGTAACCTCGTAACAGTGGGTGAATGTTGCCGGGTCAGCGTTTTTGGCACGATGAGTGCATTTGCCATGTGGACTACCTACGCCACGTGCATCAATGTGAATTGCAACTCAATGTGGCCCCCATTGTGGGGCTATAAATTTCCAAACCCCAAAAAGTTCAAATCATCCCTTCCAGAGGCGCCAACATAATGCCGAGACTTTCTCGTCAAGATCGTTGCATAGCAATGGGGCAACTGCAGGCCGGGGTTCCAATGAGGCAGGTCGCTATCGCATTCGGAGTCCACATTTCCACCGTCTATCGCCTTCTGGACCGCTTTCAAGCAAGAAACACCACTGATGACAGACCGACGAGCGGCAGACCGAGGGTCACCACAGCAGCCCAAGACCGCCATCTTCTTCGTCAGCATCGACGGGAGCCTTACCAAACCGCTGCCAACACAGCCAGGAACACCGTCGGCAACCATGGCAGGCCAATCAGCAACAGGACCGTGCGTCGCCGACTGAACACAGTTGGTCTCCAATGCAGGCGTCCAGCCCGGCGACCTATCCTGACACTCCAGCATCGCCAGAACCGTCTGCAGTGGGCACAGATCCACGTGCATTGGCGCCATCGGGACTGGGGCCGAGTCCTCTTCAGTGATGAAAGCCGGTTCTGCGTCGACCCAGGCGATGGCCGCATCCGGATCTGGAGAAGAGCGGGGGAACGCTTCACGGATGCCAACATCACCGAAAGGGACCCATGGGGTGGTGAAAGCATCATGATCTGGGGGGCTATCGGCATAAATCGCCGTATTGGGCCAGTCATCTTCCAGAATGTGGGTCCAGGACGTGGTAACGGGGTCACTGCTGTTCATTACATCGACCAAGTTCTGAGGCCCCACATCCTGCCGCATTTCCAGCAGCATCCACAGAACCTGTTTCAGCAGGACAACGCAAGGCCGCACACTGCCCGTGCTACGCAGAACTTCCTGAGGCAGAACAACATCAATCTGCTGCCTCACCCAGCCCGTTCTCTCCCGACCTTAACCCAATAGAGCATTTCTGGGATGCCCTTCAGAGGCAGTTGAACCAGCTCAACCCCAGACCCCAGACAGCAGCTCAGCTTGCTGTTGCTGTGGGCCAGGTGTGGTGGCAAGTCCCCCAGAGGCAGACCAACACTCTGGTGCGCTCGATGTACCGCAGGTGCACAGCTGTGATCAATGCTCGAGGTGGTCACACCAGATACTGACATTCTGCTGTTAACACAGGGTCAAGGTCAAGTTCATGTGACCTTATTTCTACCAGAATGAACTTTGAAAGGACACTTTTGCGGTGTTCGATTGCTTTTTCTCACTTTCTATTACCAGTTCAAAGGAATCGGTAGCCAAATTACATCAAAATTTCTATACAGTTTGTTTTCGCGTTTTTTATGCCTCTGAGTATATTATGCTGGATCAGCAGCTGCAGTGCAGCATTTCCCCTGTGAGGCTGCCTTCTGATGACCTGACCTGCTGTTCACTTCCTGAAGCACTGCCAGTATCAAGGTGACAACTGGCAAATCATGGCATGGCTGTAAACAGGAGTGGGGCAGGGAAAGGGGGGGGGGGGGGGGGGGGGGGGCACTTAAATTAAGGAAGGGGAGGTGGGGTGAGAAGCTGGAAGTTGGGAGAAGGGGAACTAGGGGTACAGAATGAAAGGCCTGAAAGGTATCACTGAAAGAGTGTATCAGATGAGGGAGGCTTAAAAGAAGACGAGAGAGAGAGAGAGAGAGAGAGAGAGAGAGAGAGAGAGAGAGAGAGAGAGAGAGAGAGAGAGAGAGAGAGAGACTCAGAGAGAGAGAGAGAGAGAGAGAAAGAGTTTATCAGATGAGGGAGGCTTAAAAGAAGACGAGAGAGAGAGAGACACACAGAGAGAGAGAGGGAGAGAGAGTACATTAGGGAAGTGGAACTATCAACAATCATTGTGGTAAACAAAATCTCTCCCTGCTGTTGATGAAGGCACACAGTGAAACCAACACAATAATCCACAAACCTTATTTTTTTCAATGGCAAAGAAGCCCACTGAGAAGACAGGATAAACAAAACATGGATCATATCCAGTTTTCATTACCGTGTATCTTCGCTGCACCCATAAAAGCTGATAATAAGGCAAGAGACAACTTGTAAATATAATTTCACACTTCCACCATAACCCCAATCAGGGGAAGAAAAAACACTTTTGGGAGAATGAGAATTTTAGACCGATATGTTCAAAATATTTTTGAAAATGTATTTATGGCACTCCAACATCTTCTGAGTTCATGAATATCAATACAACAACCAGCAGGCATTCTGACTGTACAAGACCAAACACAATGTTTCCACACACACAAAAATTAATTAAAGCTTGAAAAACATTTTGCTAAAAATGAATGGCACCATTTTTGATAAAACCCTTTGTTTCAGACCAGTCCTTTCCAGGATTAAAAATCAAAAACAAAACTGTGAAGAGACAAGCATATATTGCAAATCAATTCAGCACAGAACAAATTCATTAATGCACTGCTCTAACTTCCAAGGAACCAAATGTTTGCTCATGCATTCATTCTCCATGGAAAGGATAAAAAAGAACCAAAACAACATCAACAAACAACCACACACACAAACAACCTATGGCATTTACAAAAGTAATAACAATAATATCTGAAAAGATAAAAAGCGTTTCTTACTATTACTTACTGCACAACAGCTGTGGGAGAATCTGCGAGTGCTGACACATTGCGTAAACATTACAATGTAACTTACTGTTATTGCGTAAACATTACAATGTAACTTACTGTTGCTTGGTTTATCTGCGAGTGCCGACACATTGCGTAAACATTACAATGTAACTTACCGTTATTGCGTAAACATTACAATGTAACTTACTGTTGCTTGGTTTATCTGCGAGTGCTGACACATTGCATAAACATTACACTGTAACTTACTGTTACTGCGTAAACATTACGATGTAACTTACTGTTGCTTGGTTTATCTGCGAGTGCTGACACATTGCGTAAACATTACAATGTAACTTACTGTTATTGCGTAAACATTACAATGTAACTTACTGTTGCTTGGTTTATCTGCGAGTGCTGACACATTGCGTAAACATTACAATGTAACTTACTGTTATTGCGTAAACATTACAATGTAACTTACTGTTGCTTGGTTTATCTGCGAGTGCTGACACATTGCATAAACATTACACTGTAACTTACTGTTATTGCGTAAACATTACAATGTAACTTACTGTTAATGCGTAAACATTACAATGTAACTTACTGTTATTGCGTAAACATTACAATATAACTTACTGTTGCTTGGTTTATCTGCGAGTGCTGACACATTGCGTAAACATACAATGTAATTTACTGTTGCTCAGTTTATATTCCACTGAGGATTCAAGATACAAACAAAAACTGCTACAGACAAAAATAAAAAAAATGTTTTTTTACAGAAATATTAATATGAGAGAATGGGTTACTTCCCATTTGGTCTACTCCCATTTCGCCTACACAGAAATGTGCGAGCACGACTTGGCCTAACGGCCTTCGTTCATTCGTCCTTCGTCCTCTCTCGGGCTTCGCCCTACTCTAATCTAAAGACCATCGATTCTGCTTTGGAGTAGACTGGGACACTGGTTACGCCAGGGGGGAGCCTTGCAGTATGGTCAGTATGGAAATAGACGAAATGGGAGTAGTAGACGAAATGGGAGTAGACGAAATGGGAGTAGACCAAATGGGAAGTCACCGAGAGAATGTATTTGCCTCCTGTACGAAGAATGACTGCCCGTATGTCACACCTTGTGTCTTTTTGACATTAATAGTACACCATACAGAACACTGGCTGCCACCCATCCTAAGCGCTGTGATGCAGCATTTTCCACCCTCACAATCTGATCGGCAGCACTTGCCAACAGCAATGGTAAAAAATTCAACCGATCGATGAAACCTCTGTGATTGATCGTTTCGTTTCTTTCTTAAAGGTCCTGTAAACCCGGTTTTCGGAGGGGAAATCGCTTTGAAACGCGTTGAAGCATTTTTGCAGGGCGTTTATTTGAAACAAACAGAAACTTTATTATGTTAACACAATTTTCAAGTCACGTTCGTGGAGGTGAAGTAAGCAGATGTCCACTTTAATCCGTAAAACATTTTTCAAGCGGCAGAATTTTCGCCTTCGTTGTCATTGCCGTGGTATCTCGCCTCGCGCGAGGTTTCGTCGGCCTCTAAAGTTATCGCTCTTTGTTGTGACGTCATGTACAGGGTGTTCGCGTTCTACGTGTTATATTTCAAAATTCAACTCTCCTACCCCATCATACCGTCGAATATGGAGCCGTATCAAGACGAACCACTTCTATCGGCCATGGGTGCAGCAGCAGAAGGGGTTGACTGGTCGTCAGAATCGTCTGACTCGGAGGGGGAACGCGAGTTTGCTCCAGTCCAGCTGTAGCAGACGACAGTGAAAGGTAAACGGGGAACTCTTGCCTTCGATACCAGCAGTATTTAGGATTTCACTGTACAAATGCTAATTGTTATTTTTATCAGAATATACAACGG
>CM031613.1:80358645-80393275 GCA_018398815.1 Conus ventricosus | reverse complement strand
GGGGTTTCTATATATTAAATTATATATAATATTATCTATATATACAACACACACACACCCATATACACATTACATCTTGCATTTATTAAACTACTAAAATTGCAGAGGGACAGCAAACGAAGGCTAATAATCAACCAAAACACATATGAAGTATACAGAGCCATTGTTCCTGTTCTGAGGCTTACACACACTCTTTTACATAGTTTCACCACATTCACCAAACCCTCCCACATTTTAATGCATGACAGCCTCTGCACTACATCATTTGTCAACCTTGCATGATAAGGAGATGGAAAAAATGAGGACAGTGGAATATGTTCAAGGGTAGTTGGACCAGCGTACTCAAGTTTTATGCAGGTTAAATTAATCACACGCCGGTCACTTCAAAATATTGTGAAGCACTACCAAAAACCGTTTACCATCATCCCCAATATAAGAACTTAATTTATAACGCACTCTCACACCACACACAGAAAAGAAGAACAGCGTGAAGAGCAAAATGAAAAAGTCGGTGACATACTGGGTGTACTACAGCTTGGACACCGACATGTCGTGTGTCTTCATCTGTCGATTCATTTTCTTCTTCGGGTGCATCCCTTCATTCCAACTGGCACTTGCTTCATGCTCAGCTGTGGCAGTCTCTGATTCAGCTGAACCAACAATGGCACTTTCTGCTGGCTGGAACAAAATTGTGGCAGTGGTCATGGTAGATAGAGATGAGGGTCCACTATCATGATCAATGTGGTTACATAAAATTTTGGGGTGATGGAATCAGAACATTGGGATAGAAACCCCAGCTTGCCCCCAAAGCTTCTTTATCCTCTATCCCAGTTGCTGGGATGTTATCACCATCAAGGATTCCTCAAGCATTCTGTTTTCCTCACTTTATTTTTAGCACTTTGGAAATTAACTGAAAAGCTCCAGTACAATAACTTGACATTTCACTCAAAATTATCTATGTATGGGAATTGTTTGAGATGACCCTTCCTACCACATTCAATGTTCTGTTGATGATTTGGTTGAGAATGATTTGTCTATTCAGTTCATGGTAACAGGGGGTTTGGGATCAGATTTAATCTTGTGGTTCATATAAATCAAATAAATGAGTAGCTGTATGGTATGGTCTCTGCCAAAAGACAGCGATAAAATTTTTTAATTTCCCAAAGGGTGTCAACCCGGGATATGGCCCATAGCTTAGGGGGGGGGGGGGGAGGGGGGGGGGGGGGGGGGGGGGGCTATAACCCAAATGATGTTTGATTGAAATCAAAATATATTTATGCACAATATACTTTCTATCCTGGTCTGTGTTGTAATTTTTTTTTTTGTGTATGTTTTTGTTGCAAATTAATCTCTCAATCAGAAACTAAAACAAGGAACATTAAAACTTTGAGGACGAGTAGTAATTTTGGGGTTTAAAGTTTGAAACCTTGTAACGCCAAGTTCAAGCACTGCAGTATTCCTACTTCTAGCATTCTCAATCTGGCAATATTTGTAGTCAACACAAGGAGACTGGGCATGAGAGAGACAAGGAGGATTGTTAACGTGTGTGCAAACATCCAAACTTCGAATTTCATCTCCAAGTGATTCAAATCTAATGATTCACTCAGACGTTCTTTGGGTAATGCACTTCATTTGTTACTGTATGCCAACTCACCTCCCCCTTCTCCGTTTGTTTACCGCGGTGAAACGTCTGGCAGCTGCAGCCTGGTGCCTTTTCCTTTCTCCCTCGTTGTACTCAAAACCGAGGGAACGGCGTCGCTTGTTAGTGGGGAGCGAACATCGGAATGCCGTGGTTTCCGCTGAGCCTTGACCTCAGCGTGAAATCGCCTGGCAAAAAGTGCTTTGAGCAGACAACATCTGGCTTTTCGGCATCACAACTTGGCCATGCTCCCCCACTCTGTTTTTACCCCGCCCATTCTTTCTTTCGGCGTTGATCCTTCGGAAACTTGTGAAATGAAAGACGCGATTCAGTTGTTGCTGTCCCCGAACATCCCGGTGCAGCACATACTCTCGGCTTTTTGTAGTGGCTTATGAACACGAGGTATGGTCGGTCAAGTTCTAGCCAGCTTAGTTTCGTTTTCCACCTACACGGGCGTCCTGTACATGCTCACAGCGCTGACGTCAGCAGGGGCCATTCGAACGAGTTTTCATGGGAGAGACGAAATTGCGCGGACGAGTTGCTTTTTTTCTTAAATGTGACTAAATCTGCGTGAGTATGCGTGATATCATGCATTTAATGTTTTTATATATTATTTTGATTCAACATTTTACAGCGGTTTTGCTATACTGTGCAAACTTAAAACCCGGGTTTACAGGACCTTTAATTCTCCCGGCCTCAACTTTGTCAGTTACTGGGTGGAATGCACAAACTGAAGAAGACTGATCTGTCCCTGATAAAGGTGTTGTAAAGTTGCCACCTTTTGGGGTGGTTGGCCCTGTATGATGACATTGGTTCAATCTCTCCCCGACAATAGCAAATAAGTCGGAAACTCTTAAAGGGAAAAAAACTGTTGGATGGAATGGAGTAAGAGGCAACACAACCTGAAAGCCTGCATGCGTTTCCCCCCTTTGAATGCTAAGCTCTGCAAACTGCACCCATTCCCCAGTCCCCCCATGTAACAGTCATACTGAAATAATCCCTGTCAGCGTAATTACTGTAGATTGACAACACATGCTCACTACAGTTGCACTTGCAGGTAAAATGAATTGACAATTTAAAAAGGTAAGGTAAATTTGAGGGGTTGAATCACGGAGTCTTGCTGTAAAAATGGGCGGCATGACGCAGCTGTACATGAAGGACGTTTCTGAAAAGTGACAATAGGGACAAACAAACAGCACCACAAAAAGAAGAAAAAAAAGAGAAAAAAAAAAAGTACACTCAAAAAATGACAAAGGTGCTTCTTGTAAAAAAATTTGTATGTGTTGAGTAAAAAAACAATAACAACAAAAAAGGTGAAACCCGATTCTTTTAATAAACAGTTAAAAACACAATCATGTAACCTGGGCAACTTCATCAAATGTTACATCATGGGCCCAGTGGGGAATGATTTTTGACTGGGGGAGGGATGGGAAGAGGAGAACGGAGGGGGGGGGGGGGGGGGGGGGGGGAGGAAGGTTGGGAAAAGGGAAAAACCGGGAGGGGAAAATTTATGGGGGCAGAATCAATGGCTTAGAAATTATGGCACAAAGATGTTCTGCTGAAAGAGAAAGCCTAAAACAACAACAAATTAAACAGACACTGGAACCATTACACATCACTGTGGTGAGCCTTTTTCCCCCCTCTGCCCCTTATGTTGACATAGTTTTGATGGATTAAAACACATTAATAGTCCTAATGAATCAATCTCCCCTTCATGTAGATGATGAATAATGTGACCACTTAACAAATCAAAAATCCCCAAAACATTTTTTAAAGGGAAGAAGCCAGTTTTCAACAACAAAACAAGAACAAAAAAAAAGCTCCCCCCCCCCCCCCCCCCCCCCCCCCCCCCGGGAAAAAACAACAAAAAAAAACAAAACAGGATAAACAGTACATGGATCAAATCTGTTTTTCCCTCTCCAAGCAACTTCAGCTGCCCTAAAAGCAGATAATATGGCAACAGGCAACTTGTAAATTTTTTTTACAATTTCACAAATTCCACCACACCCCCAATCTGAAAAACAAACTTTTGGTTGAGTAAAATTTCAGGTAAATATTTGAAATACTTTTAAAAACACAATTTTGTTAATGGGATCTAAACATCTCCTGCGAGTTTTTGAGTATCTACAGGACCAGAAATTCTCACATATTGTAGTTGTCCCCGGGACAAGTTGATGAAAAAAGATCTGTTTGTATCATCAGTTTTTCTACTTGTCTTCCCTTAAAAAAAAAAAAAAAAAAAAAAAAAAAAAAAAAAAGTCAATAAAAGTAACTATCAGCAGTGCAATGACAAGTCAGCAAACATAATTCAATAATGGCATGTTGTGTTCATGCGTGATTTTGGCGTTAGAGCAAGAAACATGCTGTAAATGAATTTATTGGCTCACCGGGACATCTTTCCCACTATCTTTAAGAGTACAGAAGAAAAGAAAACATGAGCAGAATTGTCTCGTTTCCATCACTCACCCTTTTCCTGGACTGAACTAAGATTGTAAAACCTCTGTGTCACTCTCTGTCTCTTTTCTCTCTCTCTCCTTCTTCACCACACTCACATTCCAAGATAAACCCACTTCCTATGATCTACATAAATTTTGAGCAAAACAAAAGGTGATCCGTCATTCCTATGCTGACCCAGCAAAATTTCTGCATTCTGCTGACACGTTCTATGTACTGAACACACTGTGCCAAAGATAGCAGACTGCTAAAATTCCGTTCTGAAAATAAAAATGGAGGGGAGTGGCAGCGTAGGGAAGGGGTGAGGGGTCAGTTGACAAACGGTGATAGTGAAGGGAAGTGCGACTAAAGCTTACTTCTCAGAGACCCTTTTCCTGATGCAGTCAAAAACTGGTTACCCTCAGGACTAGTGGCGAGAGAATTTTCACTTGTCCACCAGACGAATCAGTTCTCGTGGACGATCGGAAAGGTGGGCATTTTGAGCCCAGATCTATATCACAATCACCAGATATATATACAATGCCACAAAGAATGTTTCAGAAGCACACTTCGATTAAAGCTTGGTAAACATTTGGCTACAAAAGAATGGCAAAATTTTCAATGAAATGCTTTGTTTCATCCCTGGCAGTCCTCTTCCAGAAAAAAAAAGACAAGGACCTAGTTTAATACTACAATTCATTTAAATAACGAGTAAATTCATCAGGTTATTGGTTTTGACTTCCAATGAACCAAGCATTTGTGTTCATGTGTCGTTTTAAAAACTTATGGTGCATGCAAATGCAATAAAATATAACTGAAGAAACACACACACACACACACACACACACACACATACACAAAGTGCTTCTCAGTGTTATAGTACAAGAGTTGTGGCACATAATGCCAACACCAACATACTGGGCATAAACATACAACATATGTTCAATAGCAAATCACTGTCGTTCAGTTTGTACTCTATGAAGAATTTAAAATTTACTACAACAGACAAAAACAAACCTGCCATGGATTTTCAAAAATGTGATTTTCAGAAATATTACTGTAGCAGCCACATCCAAACATGACAACATCTTTATTGTGGCTGCAAACATATGCTCACACATAAACTGAATGTGACAAGAACTAGATTGGATAGGACGGGAGGGGTGTGCGGGGGGCTTGAAATCACAAATGCTTTCTTGACATGAAGGCATCATGTGGTGGACATTCACTTTAAAGAAAAAATCACCATCGTGCTTTCAGTGATAAATTGATATGTGTAAAGTTTAAAAAAAAGCAGAAACAAAAACAAATAAACAAAGCATCTAAAAGAAAAAAAAAAGTCAATGAATCTTTCAAAAGACCAGTTAAACACAACCATGTCACATAGTCCATTTTAACCAGTTTTAGATTTGGCACACTGGAATGACTAATAATGTTGTCAAGTACATTCCTGACACAATTTGGACAATTTTTCTTTTCTCTCCAACAGTGTTTTACTTTAACAGAGATAAATCCAGACATAGCTGATAAACAATTCTCAAGATGATGACGAATCTTCAAGCTACTGAAAAATTAAGTTGTCGACAACATCTCATTACTGTCTTTTCATCTGCCTTTAACAGAGATAAATCCAGACATAGCTGATAAACAATTCTCAAGATGATGACGAATCTTCAAGCTACTGAAAATTAAGTTGTCGACAACATCTCATTACTGTCTTTTCATCTGCCTTTAACAGAGATAAATCCAGACATAGCTGATAAACAATTCTCAGGATGATGACGAATCTTCAAGCTACTGAAAAATTAAGTTGTCGACAACATCTCATTACTGTCTTTTCATCTGCCTTTAACAGAGATAAATCCAGACATAGCTGATAAACAATTCTTAAGATGATGACGAATCTTCAAGCTACTGAAAAATTAAGTTGTCGACAACATCTCATTACTGTCTTTTCATCTGCCTCCTCTTTCTCAAACCTCAAATTTGTGGAAGGCAAAGAAAGGAGAGAAAAGGCAGAAATCATGTGCTGTAAATGACGTCTTTCAACCGCTGCCAAAACCTTCTGGAATGAAAATTCAGGATCCATGGGATGAAGCAGGGTAACTCTGGTTTTTAGCTTCAAGTATCATTAGTACTCCTAACTGTTCACACTGACTATAAATATAAAAACAAGAAAGCCCACAAAGACAACGTCACTTCCACAACATGCAACTGCAAGCATTCATAGTGTACCACAAAACAGCGATTTACCGATAGTCAGCAACATGTAACTGCCATTCCAGTAACCTCAAAAGCATAAACAAAATAAGATTTTTCTTTTTTAACAGTCTAACCTCCCCCCCTGTAGAAATTACCAGTGTATTCAGGAATGTTGGCAGCTTTGTGTTTCTGATCTCTTTAAAGCAATACCAGCTCAAATTCTTGAATTTTTTGACAGTGTGGGGGGAAAGAAGAATAAAGACTGCACAGTAATCCATTTTAAAACTTTTAAAGTACACAAGAACTAATGAATGTGTCTTGGTAGCCTCAAAAGGATTTTCAGAGAGATTCTCATGCTGGTATATAATCCATTTAATATTTTTTACTAAAGTATAAAAAAGGAAAGAGACTTGCATCATGCATGAACTAGTCTCCTCTCTTCCTCTCAAAGTCTCTGTCCTCAATGTAAGTGTGGTGATGGCGTAGTTCCCTCTTGGTATCATAGGTGTTAACTTAAATACAATACACATTGGAAATGTGACATCCTAAACATATCGTAAACATTCTAATCCATCCACATAAATAACAGGAAGATATCTGTATGATCTAAAATGAAATTCACCTTTTCAGGTCATATACCCCACACTGAAAACCTGAACTTTGATTTTTAAAAAGTTACAAGCAGTTTCTGCATTGGAATAATCAACATGCCTGTAATAAGAAATTAATAAAGCCTACTGGATACAACAGTGGTGTGGCCACATGACAGGACTTGATGGCAAAGACAATCCTGCAAGGCACGCTTGAAGGAGGAAGGCGAAGAGGCAGGCAGAGAAAGAGCTGGTCGGAGAAAGTGATAGAATGGACAAACCTTAGGCTGCCGGAACTCCTGCGAGAAGCAGAGGGCAGGCCGCGATGGAGAAGAGGATTGAAGGAGACCTCCCTCATGTCCCCCCTACGACCACTTAGGTCACAGGAATGAGAAGAAGAAGAAGGATACAATAATATATAATGGTCACAGGAATGAGAAGAAGGATACAATAATATATAATCACAAACCCACACACACACATCAAACCACGTTTACTTGTAGACGTGCACCTTGGTGTCGTCGTGCACCACGCACTGAGCCAGGTACTTGCCAAACATGCGGCAGAAGGCGGGCAGGATGGCGTCTTTCCTGACCTGCACCAGCTGCGGGAAGCGTCTGCGGAACACCTGTGTGGCCTCCTCCAGGTGGTAGTGGGGCACCTTGGTGAACAGGTGGTGGATCTGATGCACGCCGATGCTGTGGATGATGCCGTGGCACCACCCGTAGTGCCGGTCCACTGAGCTGAGCTGCCCCCTCACGTTGTCCCACAGGTCATCGGTGTACCAGGGAATGTCCTCCTCCGTGTGGTGCAGGAAGGTGATGATGACAGTGAAGGAGGCAAACACCATCTCCGGCGCCACGTAGTGCACCAGCAGCTTCAGGAAGCCCGCTGCCATGGCGTAATGCCACAGGACAGCCCCCCAGGCCACGACCAGAGTCACCGACAGCAGGCAATGGAAGGCATGGCGCCTCAGCAAAGGGTGCCACGGGTTGAAATGGTTCACAGGCCGTGGGCCATACCCCAGCAGCAAATACCCAAACCACCCTACCCCCAGTCCAAAGCCGGGCAGAGTGTAGTTGCCAACGTCCTGCTTCCTGCGGACAGGGTAGAAGACCTCGTCTTTGTCCATGTTGCCATTGTTCTTGTGGTGGTGGCGGTGAGAGAGCTTCCAGCAGTAGAAGGGGCACAGAAGGAAGGTGTGGAAGGTGTAGCCCACAACGTCATTCAGCCAATCGTGGTGGGAGAAAGAGGAGTGGCCAGCATCGTGCCCGACCACAAAGACCGAGGTGAAGAAGGTGCCCTGCAGAAGCCAGTAGGCCGGCAGCAGCAACAGGAGACACCAGGTGGGCAAAAGCTCAGAAGACCACAGCCACTCTCCTACCATGAATGCCACTACAACCTGCACCACATCCTTAACGGCGTAGTACATCGATGTGCTCACTCGAGGGTCAAAAATATGGTTTGGCAAGGTTCGCTTAATGTCTACGATGGACGGCAGGTTTCTTGGGATGGACAATTTGTTCAGCAGCGTTTCATGTTCATCGTCAACGTCAGGTTGTTGGGGCGGTGGCGGTGCCTCTCCACCAAGCCCAACACCACTGTATGTGCTTGCTGCACCCTCCGACTCTCTGCCTGGCATGGCGCCTCCTCCCTCCACCATTCTGCTGCAGTCAACGCTTTCCTTTGGTCCTCTTTACTCTCTTTCTCACTCTTCAAGTGAAGTGTTTAATGCAGCTATATAACTTTTAACTCTAGGAGCTGCTTTTCAGTTCTACAGACAAATCTGATTTTCTGAATTTTTATCTTTCCTTCTTCGGTCAAGAATTCCTGTGCCTGGTTGTAGAGAATATGTTGTATCTTCACTTTGTGAATATATTTTCGTGCACTACTTGACAGGCTTTCTGTACTGAATGGTTGTGAGGCTTCCTGTCCAAATCTCTTTTACCTGAAACAAAACAGTAACAAATAATTTTCGTAACTGTGAAAACAAGATCCATTAAATATCATTATAACAATTCAATGTCAAATGAGAAACTCGCTTGATGAATGAATAACCAATCAATCTGCCAGAGTTCATCCACGTGCAGTTCCCCAGCAGTCAAGCTCAAAAGAATCAATGATGAAAACTGATTTGTGACATGAAGCATTGTGCAAAATATTCCTCTGTCAACTTTTCAGTTTGTAAAATCACAACATGTAATAAGAATTACAACGCGCTACTAGTTTATCTTCACTTCAAAACAGAAAGCAAACATTCTTCAGCATGCATGTATATTATAAAGTGTACACATGAATATAAGGGTTTTTTAAAACGTTTTTTGTTTCTTTGCTGTCCCAACCTCTGCACCACCTCAGAGGCAGTGCACCCACGCCGCTCATTCCGACACCCCATCCACAGCCACAGCCTGGTTGGCCCTGCCGCAGCCCCATTACCAGCAATCCACAGGGAGCAGTCAATGTCAAGTCGTCAAGAGGCAACCCACCGGAGGAGACACTGCACTGCAGCCGAGTCACTTCGGTGGTGTTCAGTGGCGCCTGTTCTGATCTAACATACACAGGACATCACCTACTAAGCCCCCTACTGACGACAATAATTGCTTAGTTGCGGAGCCGGCGTGAGTGAGCTCTCCCTCTGGAGGGTGCCACCACGTCCGTCCAACGACAGCCCCCATGGACTCGCTGATACCGGTGACCCCGACGAAACCAAACCAAGATGACAGACATGGAGAGAACATCGAAATTGAGGTCACCATGAGAGCAGGGCATGAAGGGCCACATAATTTGAGTCTTTTTTTTTAAAATGCTGATCAGTGAGAATGAGGATGATTAAGATGATGCTATGGATTTCCATTTCGGTCTGAGATTACATGACAGGGCTGTACTCTACGCTTCCTTTCATAATATATGCCAGCGTCAATCAGGCCCGAGAGAAACAGGCACCTGCAGTGTTGGTCAGGAAATTTGAGCAACACTCTCATAAACGCATCCATTAAGTGGATGAAACTCAACTGTGTGGTCCCAGTCTTCCCAACTGAGTCCGCAGCAAACTTAACTATGGGTAGGAGCCGGTCGGGGCAGTAAAACCCACATGACTGATGGGATTCACATGAATATAAGTTTACAAACATAAAACTGGCATAAAGTAGTGCCTATGTATGAGCATATTTGAATTCTAGTCCATACACACACACACACACACACACACACACACACACACACACACATCCTTGCATTTCAATTTCATGTCAACCAAAACATGATCTCTCAGCTATTTCATATTCTTCAGCTAGAGAGAGAGACCCAACTCTTCAGGTTACTGCACACGGACTGTAACTACCCCTATGTAGATCTGTGTGCTGTGAACAGTAAGCCTGCAAGGCCATAATCCTGATGTAGGGAACACTAAATTACCACTCACCTACTGACTGACGGGCCACTCAACATCTTGAAATTAATTGCTTATTTTGTTCTTCCCCATATTTGTACAACTATTAAAATGGTGAAATAAAATATCCTCTTAGCCATGAATTCTTAAGGTTACGTCGTTCACAGACTGAGTGATAACACAAGCATTTTCATGTGCAAACTAATTCTCACTGCACATGTCTGAAATGAAAACCGTTTATAAGGGACTAGGTTGACACGCATGCCATATCTGCTTATTGTTGGCAGATCCCTACGCAGCTAAATTACATTGATTTGATCTTGAAATGAATATAGCCTTGTGCATAAGAGAGAGAGAGAGAGAGAGAGAGAGAGAGAGAGAGAGAGAGAGAGAGAGAGAGAGTGTGTGTGTGTGTGTGTGTGTGTGTGTGTGTGTGTGTGTGTGTGTGTGTGTGCGTGCATGCGTGTGCATGCAAGAAGATAATAATTGCAAGGGAGAACAATACATTGTGACTCATAGCCAGTACAACATTACTTCCTTTTACACAGACAGAAGAATAATTTGGGGGCCAAATTCTGCTTGGCTTGAATTGTTTCTACTTTGTTATACAAAGTGCAGCTTTTGGTAATTAATTGTGACTACTTGACAGTTTGTGTGCATATGTGCGCCACTGTATGTTTTCTTCTCCAGTGACTGCTTGACCATGTGTGTGTGTGTGTATGTGTGTGCGTCACTGTGTGTTTTCTTCTCCAGTGACTGCTTGATTGTGTGTGTGCCAGTGTGTGTGTTTTCTTCTCCGGTGACTGCTTGACCATGCGTGCGTGCGTGCGTGCGTGTGTGTGTGTGTGTGTGCGCGCACGCGCACACAGGTGCGTGAATCTGTATGTATGTATGTATGCGTTTCTATGTCACAGTGTGTGTGTGTGTCACAGTGTGTGCGCACGCACAGGTGCGTGAATCTGTGTGTATGTGTATGTATCTGTGTCAGTGTATGTATCTGTGTCAGTGTGCGTGTGTGCATGCGTGTATACATGTGTGTGTGTGTGTGTGTGTGTGTGTGTGTGTGTGTGTGTGTGTGCATGTGTGTATGCATATATATGTGTGTGTGTGTGTGTGTGTGTGTGTGTGTGTGTGTGTGTGTGTGTGTGTGTGTGTGTGTTGTAAACTGGCAGTTCATTTAAAGTTCACTTTGTTGTTCACTCGTAGGATATGGTATAAACTGCAATTCAGTCATACGGTCAGTGACATCACTTTGTGTCCATTTTAACTACTTCAGGTGGTACTGTTGCTTGTTGCTTACAAAATGCACTGCATAACGTGATGACAGGCATTTTGAACCAACTCCTCACACTTCCAACTCCCTCTATACAGCTTTCCCCCCTCCCACCACCAGTGATAAGGATGAAACACTATGAGGATGACCGATGAGACAACCTTGACCCGACACCATCCTGCCAGACCCAGCAACACCCACCACCCTAGGGGCAACTTCTACTGCAGACCAGCACCCGAACATTAATGTTGCTATCGGTCTTTGTTCAACCAACTGTTTCCCAGCCTTTATCAACAAAATTCACACCTAAGCCAGTTCCTGATGCCCAGGCTAGTTAGACAACATTGACCACCAGCCTACAAGAAAAACTACCACCTGGAGTTAAATGGACACGAAGTGATGTCACTGACCGTATGACTGAACTGCAGTTTATACCCTATCCTACAAGTGAACAACAAAGTGAACCATAAATGAACTGCCAGTCTACTGTAAAAGACCAGTGAATTCACAAGAACTCTAGTCTGCAATATGTGTGATATTTTGCCATAAATGACCTGCGTTTTTGACACAGTGTATATATAAATAAGTTTACTCACATTTCACATCCTTTTTCTTTATTTGTCAACTGGTGATTACAAGGATTTGCTTGCCTTGGTTTTAAAAAGGGAGAAGGATTATAAATGAGCTGGAAAATGATCAATTATTGTGTTTTGAAAATAAGGAATCATTACCACTCGACTTTGAGGAACGAAAGTAAACATGTGTTGTCTTTAGAAACCTCACAATCACTGAATCAGCATTAGACTTTAATGTGAAAACACTTCTTCAAAATGATACATGACAGCCATTATTTAATACTGCTTCAAGACCAAGTGCAGGAACATATTTGTTTTGTTTTGAAAGGCAGTACTTACTTCACTATTTAAGATTATTTTTGTTTGGAAAGGCTTATACAGTACTTACTTCACTATTTAAGACTTTTGTTTTGAAAGGCTTATACAGTACTTACTTCACTATTTAAGAACGATACCAATGAAGTATATTTCTGAGAGCTCGAAAAAGCCCTGTGCAATATATACATCCCAACCTATAAAGTTTTAATCTGAACTTGGGAAGAGATGTAATGTTTGCACTGTCACTGATGTTATGATAGCTATAAATATTGTAATATAGATTTCTGGCCCCTACCCAATGATTGAAGCAAAGGTGCACCCTGTATCTCACTCCCATAAAAGTTTGCAGTAAACGCCCAAAACACATGAGCTGTGTGCATAACACTTGTGCTGTTAGCCTTGGCTGTCTGATATTCATGTAATTAACCAATAATACACATCTATGAATAAAATGACATAGACGTAGAGCTTCCTTGACCATAAAGCATATTTGTTTTCATTCTGTAAATTAATGGATAAACAAAATTTCACAAGTGACAAATCACAAAAATTTCAAAGTATACTGTTCAAAAAAAGAAACGCAAAATGAAATTTTGCCACCTGGGGTGGACCATACAGTTGAGAACACGCCAAAAACCGCCCCTGATGTATGTCTTGAACGTCGACGTGCTAGTATAACATTGATTCAGGTTGTCACTATGTGCACGTGCGTGTTGTGGGCCAGGTGCGACAGTGCAAACATTGGGTTGTGCTTCTGTTGTTTCGCCTGCAAAGCATGCCCAACTCAGTGGTGAACACACACACACCATGGTCATAGTGCAGTATAAAAGCCGGGTCATTTTGGCAACCGGCAGGCACACCGTACCAAAAAACAGCATGCCACGTTTGAGCCCAACAGAGAGAGAAAACGCCCTGGGTCGTTTGCAAGTTGGTCAGAGTGCAACTGATGTGGCCCATGCTTTGAATGTCTCCCCCAGTACCATATGCCGACTTTGGACTCGCTTCCAGAGGACAGGGTCATCAGCTGATGCCCCGAGGTCAGGCCGACCTCATATCACAACGCCAGCCCAGGACCGCTTTATACGGCTCAGACATCTCCGCAATCGCTTCCTGCCGGCCTCGTCCACTGTCCAGGCATGCGCTGGTGTGCGTCGCATCTCCGACCAGACTGTCCGGAACAGGCTGCATGCTGCTGGGCTGAGGGCTTACAGGCCCCTACGTGGCAACGTAATGACGGGGCGCCATCGACAGACCAGACTGCAATGGGCTACGCAACACAGACACTGGACACTGAGGAACCATTGGCGACACGTCTCGTTCTCGGATGAGTCACAGTTTCTGCTGCAGCGCCATGACAGGAGGCGAAGGGTTTACCGCCGGGTTAATGAACGCAACCAGCAGAACTGCGTCGACGAGGCACCTCCGCATGGTGGCGGCAATGTCATGGTATGGGGGGCCATCAGCAACACAGGCAGGAGCCAGCTGGTGCGCGTGGAAGGTCACCTGACAGCCCAGCAGTACGTCCAGGTCATTGTTCAGCCACACGTCCTGCCTCTAATGGCCACTCCCAGGGCCGTGTTCCAGCAGGACAACGCCAGGCCCCACACAGCACGCCTGACCACAGCCTTCTTTACCGCCAACAACATCAACACCCTGGCCTGGCCCTCTCTTTCCCCGGATTTGAATCCTATTGAGCACGTTTGGGACGTTTTGGACAGACGCCTGAGAGTGAGGGCCAACGCCCCAGCGACTCCAAATGAACTGTTCCGGGCATTGCAGGCCGAGTGGGCGGCCATCCCACAGCAGACAATCAGGAACATTATTGCTTCATTGCCCCGCAGATGCCAGGCTACCATTGCAGCCAGAGGGGGTCACACCCGTTACTGACTTTGGAAGCGGCCTGGCGATTTCCCTGAGGGTCTGGGGCTGGTTCTTTACCACAGCATTACAGGGGAGACTTCTGTCCTACTGATGACCTGTTTTTGTCATTTTCACATTAAACGTGTTGTCACACTGAGCTTCAATAAATTGTGTTTCAAATCGGCAGCTTGGCATTTTGCGTTTCTTTTTTTGAACAGTATAATAAAGCAAGTGTGCTGGCACCAAGCTGTTACTAATCACCAGGTTTCCAAACTGAACAGCTCAACATAGACACAAAAAGGAGAACAGGAATTTCAACAAGCTTGTCTTTGATTTGGATTTATTGTGCTTACTCCTTACACTACAAAAGTTCTCTATATTAAGATCAGAAACAATCTTTACATGACGATGTTCTCTTTAATTAAGATCAGAAACAATCTTTCACCATGTGCATGTTGCCATTTTTTTTCCCATGGACAATGAATGGTACTTAATATCATCGGGTGAATCATTCCCACATTCTGTACCTATACAGACCCTGCAATTCTGCAGATCCACAAAATTAATGGGTTTCTGTTTTTCTGCCTGCAGTTTCCGTTTCACTTTTTCTTTCAGTCAGGACTATGCGACTCATCTTCTGATCACGGTGACCGACACAATCCACATCCTTCCATGAACATAAAAATGAATCAGTGTAAGTACTAGATTGTGACCGCGAACAAAAAGAAATTTCCAAATATTTTTCCGATAAAATTCATAAACTCCTTGAAAACGCGCACTGCACACGAAGGGGAACAAAATCCTTGTCAATGTCACTGATAACTAGCCTTGCGTCTTTTACAAAAAAATTTTAAAAAAGCGCTCTCTAGGGAAGAAAGGATGAAATTGTTAACAAAACAAAACAAAAAATACTAATAATAAAATGATCAAACTATGAACTATGTATGTTAAGAGAAGGGGAAAAAATCCAGCACGGGTTCACCTACATTTTTTTCTTTTTTCTCTCTTTTTTGTGTGCTTTTTTTGTTGTTGTACAGTCGTAAACTGTGCAACAAACTTTCATAAAGTGAAGCAGACGATTACGAGCGTAACAAAAGAAATCTTTACACATGAATAGTAAATCAGAAAATATTGGCACTTACAAGTTCGCCACAATACAGCAGACTGAGAACGACTGGCAGTCACTGTCAAACTTGGTGCTTTTACTGCTTATGTTGTTGACATCTTAGCGAAATCACGTCGAAATGGCGCATGTAGAATCACAGACATAGAATTTGTTTTAACATCCGTGATGTAGAATACTAATCTAGTCCATAAACATTTTAGGATTCTGTCTTCTAATATGTTGAATTAAAACGTATAACAGTCGATAGTTTGCCAGATATGACTATCATTAAGTAATATTTCACCCAAAAAATACAATACTTTAGTAAGTGTATGCCACTTAAGGCACACATGAAACTTTACAGAGAATAGTTTTGTTTTCGCTTAGTTCTTAGACACATGAGCCCACTAAGTCATGTGATGTAAGCACCATCGATCGTCCGATGGTGGCGGGAAGAACGAATGGCGTCACACTGATAGGATAGCTCGTCGTGTTACCATCACTACTCTGTGTGTGTGTGTGTGTGTGTGTGTGTGTGTGTGTGTGTGTGTGTGTATGTGTGTGTTTTGTTGTTGTCTCGTGTGTGTGTGTGTGTGTGTGTGTGTGTGTGTGTGTGTGTGTGTAGTACTTTAATTTAACGTCTCTTCACCCTCAAGTGATATTAGACAAAAAAACAAAAAACAAAAATGCATGTGAGAGAGTGTTTTTGACTAAATGTAACACCAATGCCATACTTAAGTTTTGGATTCTACAAACACAGATAATCTCAACATTACCAACAACTATCAAAGAAAAATACCAACAGAACTAGAATGCAAAGTTTCTGAAAACAACTTAAGAAGATCAAGGTCATTCACTATTTTCTGTAATGTTATCGGATTTTGATGGTTGAGCTCAGCGCCTCCATTTTTGAACATTTGAGCTTCCTCTTCTTCTTCTTCCGTTGAGTCTCCACAATCAACAGGCTGATTATTATGAGACTATAAACGGGGGATCTGCTGCAAAAAACAAAAAAACAAAAAACAAAAACAAAACAAAAACCCCACCTATTCTAATTCCTTTTTCATAAACATGAGATTACACACATTCATACCACAAAGTGACACCCCCCACCCCTAACTTACCTACTCACTAGCCTACACAAAAAAAAGCACCCCCCCCCCCCCCAAAAAAAAAAAAAAGGTAAAAACTAAGTGCGGAGCTGCCAGCAGGCTACCACGGTCGCTTTTCATCCATTACTATGGACTAGCTGGCCCCAGGCTGCAGTAGGCAGCTCAGGCCCGCAACTTCCTTCCACTCATCCATGCACGCAACAAGACAGCTTTATTTAGAAATCTACTGAAGGTGCCTATTGACCAGTGACACAAATGTGCCAGTGGTTTTGGCATCAACAGTATTCTGGGGTAGGGAGTTCCAGTCCACAATTGTTCGTGGAAGGAACGACATTAGCCGGTAGTCGGTGTCTGCAGCTAGTTGGCTGAACTGCTGGTCGTGACCTCGTCGCTCAATGGCACGACAGTGCAGAAGCAAATTATTCGTAGAAATTTGACTCCCACAGACACAAATAATAACTTTACAAAATTTTGTTTTGAGAGCATTTAGACGAATCTTAAGCATCAAAGACGTAATTGATCTGGATTTGTTTTGACTTAAACTCTTAATTATTATATCCGAATGGAGTGTATCACAAGCTTTTACACAATTATGTGAATATTGTATATCTAAGGTCCTCAACTTGTCAACAAAATTATCCTTTGCTAACCTGTCAAAGTAATTATAATATTCATGTAGATCTAGCTTAACATTTAGTTTAATTGTCCCTGCAGCATTGCGTGCTGCACTCTTGGCTCCTTGATCTACCTGTTCATTAGAGAGAATTCCACAGTGAGGTGGAATCCAATAAAAAGTAACACTGATATCTTTGCTTGCTAAGTGATGGATTAAGTGCTTGATTTCGTGTGTCATTTCAATCCGTGTCTTGGTATTTTGACCTTTGATAGCATATAATACTGATTTTGAATCCACACAAAATAATATTTTGCATGCATTTAAAGGTAACTCTTTAATGTGATGTAACGCCATTAAAATGGCTATTAATTCAGCAATGAAAATAGAATAATGTCTACCAATATTATAACGTTTTAATGTTTTCAAGGAAGGAATACAAATGCTGATCCTGCACTGCCATGTTCTATTACAGACCCGTCTGTGTAAATCTTGATATAGTCAGTATACTTGTTTTCAATGCTTATGTTTACTAAATTTTTCAAGATATTTGGAGATTGATTTGTGTTTAAATTTGTATCATCAATATCAAAAGCAGGTTTGATATGCTCCCAGAGTGCTACTGGTGAAACAGGTGGCTCAGTGGTTATTTCTTTGTGTGTTAATTCTTTACAAATGATTATGTCGGTGGCATAAGAATTGATCGATTGTAAAGAGTGTATTGTTTTAGCTCTTTTAGCAAAATCTTTCGCAGTCTAATCTAATTTCTTCCTTACAAAATCTATCAAAAGCAAAAGACTTTACTATAAATTTAGCGCAAGAATTTTTCTTGCGTGTGTGTGTGTGTGTGTGTGTGTGTGTGTGTGTGTGTGTGTGTGTGTGTGTGTGTGTGTGTGTGTGTGTGTGTGTATGTGTGTGTGTGTGTGTGTGTTGTGTTGTTGTTGTTGTTGTTGTTGTTGTTGTTGTTGTTGTTGTTGTTGTTGTTGTTGCTGCTGCTGTTGTTGTTTTTGTTGTTTTGCTTCATGTCTTTCCACATTAGCCCACGTGATAGACGGGGGAAAAAAAGAAAGAAAAAAGAATCGGGGCCTAGAAAACAGGTGAACATAACGAGTCAAAAGAATTAACTTATGTACAGCTATAACACAAAAATAGAAAATCCACTTAATCAAACTTGGAAAAAACAACAACATATAACTCTTCTTCTCTCACCACTGACTGTTATCTATTATAAGTATTTGCCAACTGGACTTTCAGCTAAGTGCAAAAAGAAAAGGTATGTTTCACTTGATGACAGGAAAACATTTTGAATAGGCTGTACAGAGGTATTTGGAATGAATTTTTTCATTAATTTACACAGAGGAATGTGATCAGTTGATATGCTATGACCACATATACACTGTATATTTTTGACATACTTTGTTTTAAAACAATCCAATGTAAAAAATCAAGGAACTTATCTTTCGTCTACGAAAAATGTTTTGATCGTACTTACTTAACTTTTCATGAATATCTTTCATTTCATCGTGCAAACCAAAACATCCAGTTTCTCTTTCCATCAAATGAAAATTAGAAAATTGTACTTTTTCTGCCAAAGTATAGCACTCTTGCATTGACATAGAGAAGTTCAAAAAATGCATATCTGATGATCGTTTTGCTTCTCTCTTTGCTAGAACATCAACCTTTTCACTATAATATAACCCACAGTGGGAGGGCACCCAAAGAAATGATATTTCAGTGTCTCTGACTGAGAGGAAATGTACTAAATTATTTATTTCAGTGATCTTCTCAGGTCTAACTTTAAATTAAAAATTCTTCACTGCAGTAAGAACTGACTTGGAATCTACACATAAAACAACTTTAAATAAATTTTGAGGGTAATCAACAACAAACTTTAAAGCCATAATTATAGCAGTTAACTCAGCAGTGAATATAGATTTGTTTTTTTTTTCGAGATGATAGAACTTTTCTTTGTTAAGGCCTGGGATAATGTATGCTGCACCTGCATGTTTATTGATTAATGATCCATCAGTGTATATCTTAAAATGATTGGAATAGTGATCATGCAAATGCATTTTGATATTGGATGATAACAAATTAGTACTTTCAGCCTTTGATAAAACTGTATGCTCAATATCAAAATGTGCTCTCAATAGTTTCAAGGGAATGCGCGCATATGTGTGTGTGTGTGTGTGTGTGTGTGTGTGTGTGTGTGTGTGTGTGTGTGTGTGTGTGTGTGCGTGCGTGCGTGCGTGCGTGCGTGCGTGCGTGCGTGCGTGTGGGCGCGCGCATGTGGTACGTGTCAGTGTGTGTGCCGGTCGCGCTGCATGCATGTCAGTGTGTGTGTGTGTGTGTGTGTGTGTGTGTGTGTGTGTGTGTGTGTGTGTGTGTGTGTGTGTGTGTGTGTGTGTGTGTGCGTGCGTGCGTGCACGCACGTGCGAGCGCGGGCGCGCACGTAAACTGGTGCGTACATTAATTGTGTATGTGTGTATGTGTGTGTGTGTGTGTGTGTGTGTGTGTGTGTGTGTGTGTGTGTGTGTGTGTGTGTGTGTGCGCGTGCGCGCATGCGCACGCGTTCGTGCGTGCGTGTGTTTGTGTGTGTGTGTGTGCGTGTGTGTGTGTGTGTGTGTGTGTGTGTGTGTGTGTGTGTGTGCGAGCGTGCGGCGTGTGTGCGTGTGATAGTGTGTGTGTGTGTGTGTGTGTGTGGTGTGTGTGTGTGTGTGTGTGTGTGTGTGTGTGTGCGCGCGCGCCGGTGCGTATAAGCCGTGCAGTATACACATCTGAAACTTAAGACGGCATGGAAAGAACAAACAGGTGCAAACCCAACAATTTCCTAGATCTTGCGTAATAAACTGGAAGAGACAGAACCTGATTTATTTCAGATTTGTTTAGATTTCCGCCTGCAGTCGTCTCACTTTGCAACTAAAGCTGTTTACGTTCTTCGTCACGTTCAGCCCATGCCCATCTCCCCCTCCCCTCCGGTGACAGCCCTGATATGGCCCTTGGTTGTCGGCTGGGCTGTAAGCAACATCCCCTTCTTACTTTGCCATCCCCTCTTCTGCCCACCTTCCTCCACCCCCACCTCCCCACCTCCCCCTTATGTCTTTTCTCCCATTTTTGTCCCTAAACGGCTTGACAAATCTGTTGACTGGACTCATTCGCACACACCTGCGGAAAGTGTAGACTACAAGTCATCGTCATAAACAGTAAACAAGTGGGGTAACGTTTGCTCCCATAAGAAAACCTAACACAGAGTAACTTTTATTCAAGACTGGCACAGCCTTTAAACTTGAATAAAGCCAGACAAATACATAGACGAACAATCTAATAGTGGGGGAAAAAAAACAAGCGCAGGCTTTTCCCCCACTTGTTTTTTCCCCCCCACTATTAGATTGTTCGTCTATGTATTTTGTCTGACTTTATTCAAGTTTAAAAGGTTGTGCCAGTCTTGAATAAAAGTTACTCTGTGTTAGGTTTTCTCATGGGAGCAAACGTTACCCCACTTGTTTACTGTTTATTGTTTACTGTTCCCGGCCTCATTTCATTTCATTTTCTACATCGTCATAGCTAAGGTTTATGCTGGAGAGGAGGTCTGGCATGCGAACCAATGGCTCTTTAAAAAAATAAAATAAAATAATAATAATAAAAACTTTCATTTAGCTCGTGTCATTTCGTGTTTGTGAGTGTGTTTTAGGAAAACACGGAGTAGCTTGTAACTGTTGCGGAAGAATGAAGCACTTTTTTTCTTCTTCTTTTTTTCGTTTTGGAGTGAAAACAGAGCAGCAGACACAAATAACAGGTAGTGTACCACAGAACATCTCGTGGCGATCCACAAACACATAATGACGAAAAGAATGATACATTCAGTAGCATCAGAATACGTAGTCATGTTCTAAACTTCAGTATGTCTATAACTAGGTCAGTATGACCAGCCGCCGTGGCGAAGTGGTTAGCGTGGCGGACTCCCGGCTGATAGGTCATGGGTTCGATTCCCATCAGAGTCATGTGGGACTTTTCTGCCCCGACCGGCCCCTGCCCAGAGTTGAGAGCGTAGAGTACAGTCCTGTCATGCAGTCTCAGACCGGAATGGAAACCTGTAGCATTATCTTCATCATCCGCATTCTCATCGATCAGCAGTTAAAAAATCTCAAATTCTGTAGCCCTTCACGCCCTGCTTCCATGGTGACCTCGGTTCAGATGTTCTCTCCACGTGTATGGTCTTGGTTTGATTTCGCCGGGGTCACCGGTATCAGCTAATTAATCGGGACTGTCGTTGGACAGACGTGGTGGCGCCCTCCGGGGGGAAAGCTCACTCACACCGGCTCCGCAACTAAGCGTCGTCAGTTGGCAGTGTCCTGCGTATGTTGGATCAGAACAGGCACCACTGAACATCACCGGGTGACTCGGCGGCAGTGCAGCGTCTCCTCCGGTAGGTTGCCTCTTGACTGCTCCCATTGGATTGCTGGGCTGTGGCGGTGCGGGTCGGGCTGTGACTGTGGACGGGGGATCCAAATGAGCGGCGTGGGTGCAATGTCATTGAAGTGGCACAGAAGATGGTCAGGAAAAAGAAATATTATGTCAGTATGATAATGCCATTTTACATTCACACCTACGTGATGTTATTGTGTGATACCATATTGTTACTAACTCGGAATTTCACACACACACACACACACACACACACACACACACACATAGGGGTACACATTTCATAACTGTAAGAAAATTATACTTTAAACACACAGGGGGGGGGGGGGGGGGGGGGGGGGGGGGGGGGGGGGGTACTTGAAAAAGACTCTAAGAGTCGAAACGTTGGCATTGCTTTTGTTTCCTCTTTAGAACCCCCCCCCCCCCCCCCCCCCCTTTTTTTGTGTTTTTGTGTGTTCGGTCTTTACCACCAATCCTCGAATTATACAGTTGTCATAACCCATTGTTTCACAACACTCTCCACTGGACCCACCCCCCCCCCCCCCCCTTTTTTTTTTTTTTTTTTTTGTTTCGGTCTTTACCACCAATCCTCGAATTATACAGTTGTCAAAACCAGACCCATCCACACCCCCCCCTTTTGTTTTTTTTTTTGTTTTGTTCGTTTACCACCAATCCTCGAATTTATACAGTTTCAGAACAAAGACCCTCAGTGTTATCAATTTTTTGGTTATAGACTTTTAATCGCATCAATGTCCAGTGTTACTCATAGTTGTGACTTATCAAAGTCCAAGTGAGCTTCTCGGAAGAAGAGTTCTGTCAGATGGTAAGTGTTATTGTTATTCATAAACTGCCTTAAACTGAGTATTACATTGTATTCACAGCAATTTTGTTTATGTTTTTGCGTTTTCCGTAATGTATAAGGTTTTTGGACTCGGAATAAGGGAAAAAGTACTTTTCAAAATAGGAAGTTGTAAAATGAGAAAAATTGGGTTGACAGCTATGGGGAACAGTAAACAGTACACAACAAACAAGTGGGGTAACTCTTGCTCCCACGATGAAAGAATCACAGGCCCATAACTCCAAACAACAGCTGGAGAAATGAACAAATACAAAATGCCTGCCTTACTTCTGGGATCATGTCATACAAAATACCTGCCTTACTTCTGATTTCCTGTCATACCGATCAAACATGATTACCTGTATTTGTTACTGTTCGTCTGTGTGTTTGTTTGACTATATTCAAGACCGAAAAGGCTGTGACAGTCTGTAATAAATGGTAATTTGTGTTTGTCTGACTATGTTCAAGACCGAAAAGGCTGTGCCAGTCTGGAATAAATGTTAATTTGTACTTGTTCATTTCTCCAGTTGTTGTTGCGGTGCACGTATATCGGGTACAGGGTATATGGGCAAGTTTGGAAGATCTTTTTTAGGGGATGTCTCCTTGTTTGTTCTGTGTGCTCTGTGTTGGCATTTCGGCAAGGCGATTTGGTGTCGTAAGCAGCATTCGTTTGGAGTTATGGGCCCTGTAATTAATTCATCGTGGGAGCAAGAGTTACCCAACATCAAAAGCAGCGTTGACTGAACGTAGTCAAGGTCAACATCTGGAGATAGTCTAGTACCTGTAACTTCAAAGGTGCGGTCAGAGAGAATGATCACCTTTTCGTTTTGCGGTCACAGGTGAACCAAGAGATAAGGGAGTTCAGTCTCCTGACAGGTTGACTCTGCTTATCTGTGGCTGCACAACAAAAATCAATGCGCCAAAGCCTTGCTTAAGGAGTCGAGTATTTATAGACTGGGGCAACTGGAAGTTGATTCTCCTTAAGCCAGGTGGTTCCAAGCAGACAGATTCAAATCTCAGGAAATTAGGAATCTCAGGAAGATAGGGTCACGGGTGAGTGCAACGGCCTGAAATTTGACGTCAACTAAGGACAAGGTCATGTATCTGAAGACTGTTTGTGATTTCATCGTTGAAGATCACTCAAAACAAGGAAAATTATTGTTGAGGAGTTGTTCTTTTGATCAATTATCAATTATGCTGGCTCAAATTTGTGGTAGGCCTCAAAGTGCTGACATAGATTCTATGGTGTTTAGTGCAAAATGCTAATTGTGGTGTGTGGCCTCAAAGTGCTGACATGGATTCTATGGTGTTTAGTGCAAAATGCTAATTGTGGTGTGTGGCCTCAAAGTGCTGACATGGATTCTATAGTGTTTAGTGCAAAATGCTAATTGTGGTGTGTGGCCTCAAAGTGCTGACATGGATTCTATGGTGTTTGGTGCAAAATGCTAATTGTGGTGTGTGGCCTCAAAGTGCTGACATGGATTCTATGGTGTTTAGTGCAAAATGCTAATTGTGGTGTGTGGCCTCAAAGTGCTGACATGGATTCTATGGTGTTTAGTCCAAAATGCTAATTGTGGTGTTTGGCCTCAAAGTGCTGACATGGATTCTATGGTGTTTAGTGCAAAATGCTAATTGTGGTGTGTGGCCTCAAAGTGCTGACATGGATTCTATGGTGTTTAGTGCTAAATGCTAATTGTGGTGTGTGGCCTCAAAGTGCTGACATGGATTCTATGATGTTTAGTGCAAAATGCTAATTGTGGTGTGTGGCCTCAAAGTGCTGACATGGATTCTATGGTGTTTAATGCAAAATGCTAATTGTGGTGTTTGGCCTCAAAGTGCTGACATGGATTCTATGGTGTTTAATGCAAAATGCTAATTGTGGTGTTTGGCCTCAAGTGCTGACATGGATTCTATGGTGTTTAATGCAAAATGCTAATTGTGGTGTTTGGCCTCAAAGTGCTGACATGGATTCTATGGTGTTTAATGCAAAATGCTAATTGTGGTGTTTGGCCTGTGCCTTACAAAGGCACTGCCACGTTCAGCAGCAACAAAAGGAAACTAGCAGACATGCTTCCCCTAGGAAAACTAATGATAAGGAAACAGAGACGAAGTACACGCACTCTCTCTCTCTCTCTCTCTCTCTCCTCTCTCTCTCTCTCTCTCTCTCTCTCTCTCTCTGTCTCTCTCTCTCTCTCTCTCTCTCTCTCTCTCTCTCTCTCACACCACACACACACACACACACACACACACACACACACACACACACACACACACACACACACACACCACGCAGCGCGCGCGCACACACACACATGCACACACACACACGCACGTGCGCGCGCTCGCACGCACGCACGCACGCACACACACACACACACACACACACACACACACACACACACACACACCACACACACACACACACACACACACACACACACACACACACTGAGACAGAGACAGAGACAGACAGACAGACAGAAAGACAGAGACATAGACAGGCAGACAGAGAGAGAATCAAAACAACTGGCTGTCTCAGTACCTACTCCCCCCCCCCCCCCCCCCCCTTTCCCTCCATACACACGCACACTTAGAGAGAGAGAGCGAGAGACAGAGAGAGGAGAGAGAGAGAGAGAGAGAGAGAGAGAGAGAGAGAGAGAGAGAGAGTCAAAACAACTGCAGCTATCTCAGTACCTACTCCTCCCCCCCCCCCCCCTTTCCCCCATACACACGCACACACTTGGAGAGAGAGAGAGAGAGGAGAGAGAGAGAGAGAGAGAGAGAGAGAGAGAGAGAGAGAGAGAGAGAGAGTCAAAACAACTGCAGCTATCTCAGTACCTACTCCTCCCCCCCCCCCCCTTTCCTCCCATACACACGCACACTTGGAGAGACAGACAGACAGACAGACAAAGAGAGACAGACAGAGAGAGAGTCAAATCAACAGGCTCTCTCAGTACCTACTCCCCCCCCCCCCCCCTTTTTTCCCTCCATACACGCGCACACTTAGAGAGAGAAGAGAGAGAGAGAGAGAGAGAGAGAGAGAGAGAGAGAGAGAGAGAGAGAGAGAGAGAGAGAGACAGACAGACAGACAGACAGACAGACAGACAGACAGAGAATCAACACAACTAGCTATCTCAGTACCTACTGCGCCCCCCCCCCCCCCCTTCCCCCATACACACTTGGAGAGACAGACAGACAGACAGACAAAGAGAGACAGACAGAGAGAGAGTCAAATCAACAGGCTCTCTCAGTACCCTCTCCCCCCCCCCCCCCCCCCCCCCCCCCCCCCCCCCCCCCCCCTTTTTTTCCTCCTCACGCGCACACTTGGAGAGAGAGGAGAGAGAGAGAGAGGAGAGGGGGAGAAGGGGGGAGGGGAGGAGAGAGAGAGAGAGGAGAGGAAAAGGAGAAGGGAAAAGAAGGAGAGAGAGAGAGAGAGAGGTCAAAACAACTGGGTACTCAGTACCTACTCACCCACCCCCCTCCCCCATACACACGCACACTTGGAGAGAGAGAGAGAGAGAGAGGGGGGGAAAGAGAGAGAGAGAGAGAGAGAGAGGAGAGAGAGAGAGACAGACAGACAGACGGGCAGACAGACAGACAGACGACAGACAGAAAGAAAACAACTGATTCTCAGTACTTTCCCCCTCCCCCCCTCCCTATATACACACACGCGCGCTGCCGCGCATGCACGCACGCACACACACAAAGCGCGCACAATCTATATGCACAGGCACATATACACACACGCTCCTCTCTTTTTCTCTCTCTCTCCTCTCTCTCTCTCTCTCTCTCTCTTCTCTCTCTCTCTCTCTCACACACCCACCACACACACACACACCACACACACACAACACACACACACATACACATACACAAAACACACACCCCACACACACACACACACACACACACAACACACACACGCACACACACAGAGAGCTTAGGGTTGGGTGTCTGTGCGGGGGCTGGGGTGAAGATGCTGAGAGAGGGCTGAGGTGAACATGCTGAGAGAGGGGACTGGGGTGAAGATGCTGAGAGAGGGGACTGGGGTGAAGATGCTGAGAGAGGGCTGAGGTGAAAATGCTGAGAGAGGGCTGAGGTGAAGATGCTGAGAGGGGACTGGGGTGAAGATGCTGAGAGAGGGGACTGGGGTGAAGATGCTGAGAGAGGGCTGAGGTGAAGATGCTGAGAGGGGGCTGAGGTGAAGATGCTGAGAGGGGGGCTGAGGTGAAGATGCTGAGAGGGGGCTGGGGTGAAGATGTTGAGAGAGGACTGGGGTGAAGATGTTGAGAGAGGACTGGGGTGAAGATGTTGAGAGAGGACTGGGGTGAAGATGCTGAGAGAGGGCTGAGGTGAAGATGCTGAGAGAGGGCTGGGGTGAAGATGCTGAGAGAGGGCTGAGGTGAAGATGCTAAAAGGGGGGCTGAGGCGATGATGCATGAGAGGGGGCTGAGGTGAAGATGCTGAGAGGGGGTGGGGTGAAGATGTTGAGAGAGGACTGGGGTGAAGATGCTGAGAGAGGGCTGAGGTGAAGATGTTGAGAGGGGGCTGGGGTGAAGATGCTGAGAGGGGGCTGGGGTGAAGATGCTGAGAGGGGGCTGGGTGAAGATGTTGAGAGAGGGCTGGGGTTGAAGATGCTGAGAGAGGGCTGAGGTGAAGATGTTGAGAGGGGGCTGGGGTGAAGATGCTGAGAGAGGGCTGGGGTGAAGATGCTGAGAGGGGGCTGAGGTGAAGATGCTGAGAGAGGGCTGAGGTGAAGATGTTGAGAGAGGGCTGGGGTGAAGATGCGAGAGAGGGCTGGGGTGAAGATGCTGAGAGGGGGCTGAGGTGAAGATGCTGAGAGGGGCTGGGGTGAAGATGTTGAGAGAGGACTGGGGTGAAGATGCTGAGAGGGGGCTGAGGTGAAGATGCTGAGAGGGGGGTGGGGTGAAGATGTTGAGAGAGGACTGGGGTAAAGATGCTGAGAGAGGGCTGGGGTGAAGATGTTGAGAGAGGACTGGGGTGAAGATGCTGAGAGGGGGCTGGGGTGAAGATGCTGAGAGGGGCCTGGGGTGAAGATGCTGAGAGAGGGCTGAGGTGAAGATGTTGAGAGGGGACTGGGGTGAAGATGTTGAGAGAGGACTGGGGTGAAGCATCTTCACCTCAGCCCCTCTCATTGTGCGTGTGAGCAAGGTGGTAGAGAAGCAACACGGACAAAGGCATGGCCCAAAGGTTAGAAACATTGTCGTGTGACATAGGCCCTGGGGGGAAAACATGCTCTGAATCCATTTTTTTTTACTTATGCCTCTTCGGAAGAGATGTTTCTACTCGCAATCGTTCTCATGTAACATAGGAGTTAAAAAAGCCTGTTTCAGTCGGAATCACTGTTGTGTGACACAGACCTACGGAAATAATGTTCTCACCTGAAATATTTTCGCGCGACAGAGGCCCAGGAAGCATGTTTCACATCGAAACGTCTTTGAGTTACACAGACCTCAGCCCCCTCTCAGCATCTTCACCCCAGCCCCCTCTCAGCATCTTCACCCCAGTCCCCTCTCAGCATCTTCACCTCAGCCCTCTCTCAGCATCTTCACCCCAGCCCTCTCAGCATCTTCACCCCAGTCCCCTCTCAGCATCTTCACCTCAGCCCTCTCTCAGCATCTTCACCCAGCCCTCTATCAGCATCTTCACCTCAGCCCTCTCTCAGCATCTTCACCTCAGCCCTCTCTCAGCATCTTCACCTCAGCCCTCTCTCAGCATATCTTCACCCCAGCCCTCTCTCAGCATCTTCACCCCAGCCCTCTCTCAGCATCTTCACCCAGCCCCTCTCAGCATCTTCACCTCAGCCCCTCTCAGCATCTTCACCTCAGCCCCTCTCAGCATCTTCACCCAGCTCCCTCTCAGCATCTTCACCCAGCCCCTCTCAGCATCTTCACCTCAGCCCCCTCTCAGCATCTTCACCTCAGCCCTCTCTCAGCATCTTCACCTCAGCCCCTCTCAGCATCTTCACCCAGCCCTCTCTCAGCATCTTCACCCAGCCCTCTTCAGCATCTTCACCTCAGCCCTCTCTCAGCATCTTCACTCAGCCCCTCTCAGCATCTTACCTCAGCCCTTTCTCACATCTTCACCCAGTCCCTCTCAGCATCTTCACCTCAGCCCTCTCTCAGCATCTTCACCCCAGCCCCTCTCAGCATCTTCACCCCAGTCCTCTCTCAGCATCTTCACCCCAGCCCTCTTCAGTATCTTCACCCCAGTCCCTCTTTCAGCATCTTCACCTCAGCCCTCTCTCAGCATCTTCACCCAGCCCTCTCTCAACATCTTTACCTCAGCCCTCTCTCACATCTTCACCCCAGCCCCCTCTCAGCATCTTCACCCAGTCCCCTCTCAGCATCTTCACCCCAGCCCCTCTCTCAACATCTTCACCCCAGCCCTCTCTCAACATCTTCACCCAGCCCTCTTCAACATCTTCACCCAGCCCTCTCTCAACATCTTCACCCCAGCCCCTCTCAGCATCTTCACCCCAGCCCCTCTCAACATCTTCACCCAGCCCCCTCTCACATCTTCACCCCAGCCCTCTCTCAGCATCTTCACCCCAGCCCTCTCTCAGCATCTTCAACCCCAGCCCTCTCTCAGCATCTTCACCCCAGCTCTCTCTCAGCATCTTCACCCAGCCCTCTCAGCATCTTCACCCCAGTCCTCTCTCAGCATCTTCACCCCAGCCCTCTCTCAGCATCTTCACCCCAGCCCCTCCTCTCCAGTCACTTCACCCCAGTCCCTTTTCAGCATCTTCACCCCAGCCCTCCTCAGCATCTTCACCCCAGCCCCCTCTCCTCACCCATCTTCACCCCAAGCCCCCTCTCAGCATCTTCACCCCAGTCCTCTCTCAACATCTTCACCCCAGCCCTCTCTCAGCATCTTCACCCCAGTCCTCTCTCAGCATCTTCACCCCAGTCCCCTCTCAACATCTTCACCTCAGCCCTCTCTCAGCATCTTCACCCCAGCCCTCTCTCAGCATCTTCACCCCAGCCCCCTCTCAGCATCTTCACCCCAGCCCCCTCTCAACATCTTCACCCCAGCCCTCTCTCAGCATCTTCACCCCAGTCCTCTCTCAACATCTTCACCCCACCCCCCTCTCAGCATCTTCACCTCAGCCCCCTCTCAGCATCTTCACCCCAGTCCTCTCTCAACATCTTCACCCCAGCCCCCTCTCAGCATCTTCACCTCTAGCTACATTCTTCCACACATCAGCATTTACATACATCCTTACAAAAAAGCTTAGCAAACAACCACTTCGCACCAAATGGACATAGAAAATTCCCGACGACTTTGGGGGCGACTTTCACACAGTAATTATGCTATAGAGTGCAACAACAATGACGTCCACACACACTCAGCTAGTCTGACAAAGCGTTGACACAGTGCCCCACTTCAGTACCGACTGCACAAGCACGAGACTCCTGATCTTCAAGGTCTGGTTACTAAGCAATTTGAGCTGACTTCAAGGTCTGGTTACTAAGCAATTTCAGCTCACTGAGCCTTCAGCACTCACGTAATGCTCCGAGGCCGTAGTGGATAAGTTTGTCTCCCTGTTGCTATCGGGAAGATGGAAAACTCGGGGCAGTCCCTCACGCCTTGGATGCCAACTATCACGTGACAGTTACTTACCTGACCACTTTAACCTCCTTGACCCAAGTCGAACACATGTACTAGATGAGGGCGCTACCGCTAATAGAACAATTACACATTTCGCTACCACGCTCAACCTTCTTTTCCTCTAAAGCGTTAAAAGCCCATTGTGAGAGATTTCGCTCCCTTGATATTGTGACAAAACAAGAGACAGAGAAGACCGTAGTTATTCATTACAGCGGCACTGACGGCAACTTTGTCACCCAGGTAACAGAACTACACATTTATAGAACAAAATACCCACTAACATCAAGAGTGTGACATGTTAACGCGTTCAAAAATCTAATGAACCGATAGAAATAACGTTGAAAATGATGGTCATGACGGACAAAGACGTCATATCAAACACCTAGCGTGAGTAGAAAGAAACTCGTGGAGAGCGTGGCAGTAGAGAGTCCTCAGAAGAGAACCCCCTTCAAGCAAGTGTTTCGGCCCTTATCTCCTGACACTCTAGGGGGGTTGGGCCACACCCGGTTCATGACTCCGGATGTCCCTCTGCTGCCCCTTTTTTTTCCCCATCTTGGGACGAGCCATGGCTGGGATTCGAACCCATGACCCTCTGGACATGCTCATTTTCCACTTAATGACTCGCGCTTTAACCACTGAGCCACAGGGACACCTGATATTAGTATGGAAATTAAGCCTTATGAAGTTCACTTTTGTTCCTCCTTGACCAGATCCAGCTTGAACACCTCTCTGCCGCTTCTGCCATTGCTTTCAGGGCTCTGGTTTTTTCCTTCCCTGCAACTGAGAGCTGTTTCATGAGGCTGTATGCAGACGTTCCTACAAACCCCCTAGCTCCAATTTCTGCAGTGAGGACTTTGACCTGATAGCCTTCTCTCCTCAGGCTGTTTGCCAGATCAGCATACTTTTCAGTCTTGTAGATTTGAGCTGCCTCCATTCTGTTCTCATATGGTACCGTGAGCTCGATCATGATCAGCTGTTTGGTTGACTTAGAGTGGACTACTATGTCTGGTCTCATGCCACTCTTGCTGATGATCTCTGGGTGACGCTTCCATTCTGGGAGGTCTGCAGTGCACTCCCAGTTATATGCCCCGTCCAGCAGACTCTGCCTGCATGTTTCGAGTGGCACTGTTGTTCTTGGCCATGATTTGCTGCCTCCTGCCGTGAAGAATGTTGCGTGTGCTTTTGGAGTCCTGCTTTTCCCTTTTGTGGTGTTGGTACTAGCCCAGACTACTTGTACAATCTCTTTGAGCACTTGGTTGTGCCTCCATGTGTACCTTCCTTGAGCCAGGGCTACTTTACATGAGCTTAGAACATGCTCCACTGTTTGTTTTTCATGGCAGAGGGGGCATGCAGGATCGTCTGTTTTTCCCCACTTCACCAGGTTTGCATTTGAGGGCAGAAGGTCATATGCAGATCTGAGAATGAAGCTGATCCTGAGAGGGGCCATGTGCCAAATGTCATTCCAAGTGAGACTTCTTTGGAGTGCATTCTCCCACGTTGTCCATTGCCCTTGCTGGCTCTGCTGGACTGCTTTTTGGAGTTTTTTTTTGGTCTTCTTTTCTCATCTCCTGAATCATCATGTCTCTTTTGGCTTTTCCTTTGGCCTTTGACCACCATTCAGTTTTGGTCACCCCCAGTCCTTGTCTGTTGGTCTGTGTGTGTCCTGTTATTTCTCTGATCTTGAGACTTTCTTTCGCAGAATCCATCGCCTCTTGAACTTTCCATTTTCTGCCTGTCTTCAGCTGGGGCTTGATTACTTCTACCACCTTGTCTCCTGAGTCCTCCAGCATGCTTTGAAGTCTGATCTTCCCTGCTTTTTATTCCTCCAGGATGGATTTCAGTGGTAGTTTCAGCTTTGCTTGGCGACAGTACAGCGCGATGTCAGTCAGACAGGGTGGGACACCAAGCCATTTCCTTGTGAACTTGTTGATTTTGGCTTCCATTGCCTCCACTGTGCTGGTGCAGATGTCGTATATCATCAGAGGCCATAGGAGCTTTGGTATCAACATGAACTGCAGACACCAGACCTTGTATTTGCCAGGGAGCCCACACTGGTCAATGGTCTCCAAGCCTTCTTCCGCCATCTGCTTGGTTTCTTTTGCTCTTTGTGTGTCTTTCAGCGTATCATCATACCATCTTCCAAGGCTCTTGACTGGTTCTTCTGTGACTGTTGGAATGGCCTGGTTGGCAACACTGAAGACCACAGATTCGGCCACTTTTCCTTTCCTCAGTGAGAGACTCCGTGATTTCTTTGGCTTGAACTTCATTCTGGATGAGGCAACTATGTCGTCCAGCCTCTCCAGCACATGACGTGTCTCGTCTTCTCTGGATGAAATCACTGTAGTGTCATCCATGAAGGCCTTGAGAGGAGGCATCTTGTATCCATCGCCAAGGTCTGTTTGTCTCACGTTGTTTGTTGCTGCTTTCAAGATGAGTTCCATTGCCAGCACGAACAGTATTGGGGAAATTGCACAGCCCATTGCAATGCCCACTTCCAAGTTGATCCAATCTGTTGTGTACTCCTTGGTAGAGAACCGCATTGAGAAGCCATCGAAGTATACTGACTTCCATAAAAAACGCGAAAATTTGAAAGGCTATTTTTCGGGTGAAAAGGGGTGAATATACAATATTGAACCATTGTGGCAAGTTGTTTGGGTCCAAGACTCACGTGCAGTGAAAAAATTGTGTGAGCAACGCATCATTCCCGGCATTGGAGGGTCAACAAAAATGGCAAACTGGTTGCTGCATGTGAGGCACGTGCACACCATGCAGAGCAAAGTTAACCAGCGACAAGTACGCAGGCATGCAGCCTTTATAAAGCCGCGCTACAAGGTTCAGGTAACGACTTGCCGTCTGAGCGCTACAGAGATGCCAAGACTACGAGCAGAGGAACGCAATCGTGCCCTAGGCCATCTGGAGGCTGGTGTGGATGCCAGGCAGGTCGCCAACATCTTTAACGTCCACATCTCAACCATCTATCGTCTGCAGCACCGCATGCGAGTCACTGGTACCACTGATGATCGTCCCTGGCCAGGCCGTCCTTGGGTCACCACACAAAGAGAGGATCGCCATCTTGTTCGAACCCATCTGCGGGACAGGCGGCAAACAGCCGCTAACACTGCTCGACAGGTGCCTGGGAATCTCCAGCAACGAATCAGCCTCAGATCAACACTGTGCGGCGGCATCTTCAGGAGAACGGGCTGGCATGTAGGCGTCCTCACAGAGGTCCGGTACTGACACCAAGACACCGGCAGGACAGGCTGCAGTGGGCACAAGCCCGAATCAACTGGCGCAGGCAGCAGTGGGGACGCATACTGTTCTCAGATGAGAGCCGTTTTTGTATTGACATGGCTGACGGTCATGTCAGAATATGGCGTCGACCTGGTGAACGCTATGCTGACTCCTGTGTGGTAGAGCGGAACCCCTGGGGAGGCCTGAACGTTATGATATGGGGTGCAATTGGCATTAACCACGCCATAGGACCAGTCATCTTTCAGAACATTGGTCCTGGTCGCGGACAGGGTGTCAATGCACAGCGCTACATCAACCAGGTGCTCAGACCCCATGTCGATCCTTTTTTTGCGCAACACCCAAACTGGACATTCCAACAGGACAATGCAAGACCACACCGCCAGGGCCACCCAGCAATTTCTTCAGCATAACAACGTCAATGTGCTGCCCTGGCCAGCCCTCAGTCCCGATTTAAACCCAATAGAACATTTTTGGGATGAACTTGGCAGACGGTTGGACCTCCTGCGTCCACGACCAGCAACAGCGGCTCAACTTCACCAGGCCATCGTCCATGTGTGGGCTGGTGTGCCAAGGGGACGCATCAACCACCTGGTCCACTCAATGAGCCGCAGGTGTCAAGCAGTTGTCAACGCAAATGGTGGCCACACACAGTATTAGGACTTCAAGCTGGTTTGTCACGTGACCTTGGATTTTCCACACAAAAGACATATTGCTGATGACATTTTCACACATTACGGTGTAATGAATCAAATCACGTTGAATTCTCGCTTCCACTCTGTACAATTGTGACCAATAAAATTCGCCCCTAACCTTCAGCTTGTTTTGCTTTCGCGTTTTTTATGGAAGTCAGTATATTTCTTGAGCATGTCGCGGATGTTCTTTGGCACATGGTACATCTCAAGAGCCAACTGTATCATCTCATGGGGCACAGATCCATATGCGTTTGCCAGATCAAGCCACACTACGTCCAGGTCTCTCTTTTCTGTTTTTGCTTTTTGGATTGCGTCCCAGATCATTGTGGCGTGTTCTACACAGCCAGCCACGCCTGGGATGCCACCCAGTGACTTATTACTGATGCAGTGATGACCTTGAAACTTTTTAATCCGATCCGTGTATAAAGACGGGATATTTAATGTCCTGCAGTTACTTCAGTCCGTTCGGTCTGATCCGATCTCATCTGAACTATCTAAGGGCAAGGAAAGAGCTGTCCGCCATGGAAGTATGTAAGATAAGGAACTCTTCAATGGGATGGGGGGGGGGGGGGGGGGGGGGGGACGGACTTTCGATTTCAAACATAAAAATCTGTAATGAAGAGAAGATAACTCAGCATAATTCTGTACCACGAGGATGAGGAGCTTTTATCGACCGTGACCGG
>CM031613.1:80351145-80353645 GCA_018398815.1 Conus ventricosus | reverse complement strand
TCTCTCTCTCTCTCTCTCTCTCTCTCAATATATATAAGAGGGCATACTGTGTGTCGAAGGGAAAATCTTCTTCTCTGTCATGGCAGCAAGGCTGACCAAGTACCTGATGGAAAACAAGTACTTGGATGTGTCAGTCCAGAAAGGTGGCATCCCAGGCGTGGCTGGTTGTGTAGAACACGCCACAATGATCTGGGACGCAATCCAAAAAGCAAAAACAGAAAAGAGAGACCTGGACGTAGTGTGGCTTGATCTGGCAAACGCATATGGATCTGTGCCCCATGAGATGATACAGTTGGCTCTTGAGATGTACCATGTGCCAAAGAACATCCGCGACATGCTCAAGAAGTACTTCAATGGCTTCTCAATGCGGTTCTCTACCAAGGAGTACACAACTGATTGATCAACTTGGAAGAGGGCATTGCAATGGGGTGTGCAATTTCCCCGATACTGTTCGTGCTGGCAATGGAACTCATCTTGAAAGCAGCAACAAACAACGCGAGACAAACAGACCTTGGCGATGGATACAAGATGCCTCCTCTCAAGGCCTTCATGGATGACACTACAGTGATTTCATCCAGAGAAGACGAGACACTCATTTGCTGGAGAGACTGGACGACATAGTTGCCTCATCCAGAATGAAGTTCAAGCCAAAGAAATCACGGAGTCTCTCACTGAGGAAAGGAAAAGTGGCCGAATCTGTGGTCTTCAGTGTTGCCAACCAGGCCATTCAACAGTCACAGAAGAACCAGTCAAGAGCCTTGGAAGATGGTATGATGATACGCTGAAAGACACACAAAGAGCAAAAGAACCAAGCAGATGGCGGAAGAAGGCTTGGAGACCATTGACCAGTGTGGGCTCCCTGGCAAATACAAGGTCTGGTGTCTGCAGTTCATGCTGATACCAAAGCTCCTATGGCCTCTGATGATATACGACATCTGCACCAGCACAGTGGAGGCAATGGAAGCCAAAATCAACAAGTTCACAAGGAAATGGCTTGGTGTCCCACCCTGTCTGACTGACATCGCGCTGTACTGTCGCCAAGCAAAGCTCAAACTACCACTGAAATCCATCCTGGAGGAATACAAAGCAGGGAAGATCAGACTCCAAAGCATGCTGGAGGACTCAGGAGACAAGGTGGTAGAAGCAATCAAGCCCCAGCTGAAGACAGGCAGAAAATGGAAAGTTCAAGAGGCGATGGATTCTGCAAAAGAAGTCTCAAGATCAGAGAAATACAGGACACACACAGACCAACAGACAAGGACTGGGGGTGACCAAAACTGAATGTGGTCAAAGGCCAAAGGAAAGCCAAAAAGAGACATGATGATTCAGGAGATGAGAAAAGAAGAAGACCAAAAAAGACTCCAAAAAGCAGTCCAGCAGAGCCAGCAAGGGCAATGGACAACGTGGAGAACGCACTCCAAAGAAGTCTAACTTGGAATGACATTTGGCACATGGCCCCTCTCAGGATCAGCTTCATTCTCAGATCTGCATATGACCTTCTGCCCTCAAATGCAAACCTGGTGAAGGGGGGGAAAACAGACGATCCTGCATGCCCCCTGCCATGAAAAACAAACAGTGGAGCAGTTCTAAGCTCATGTAAAGTAGCCCTGGCTCAAGAAGGTAACAATGGAGGCAACAACCAAGTGCTCAAATAAATTGTACAAAGTAGTCTGGGCTAGTACCAACACCACAAAAGGGAGAATCAGGACTCCAAAAGCACCCGCAACATTCTTCACGGCAGGAGGCAGCAAATCATGGCCAAGAACAACAGTGCCACTCGAAACATGCAGGCAGAGTCTGCTGGATGGCAATGACTGGGAAGTGCACTGCAGACCTCCCAGAATGGAAGAGTCACCCAGAGATCATCAGCAAGAGTGGCATGAGACCAGACATAGTAGTCCACTCTAAGTCAACCAAGCAGCTGATCATGATCGAGCTCACGGTGCCATATGAGAACAGAATGGAGGCAGCTCAAATCTACAAGACTGAAAAGTAAAGCTGATCTGCAAACAGCCTGAGGAGAGACGACTATCAGGTCAAAGTCCTCACTGCAGAAATTGGAGCTAGGGGATTTGTAGGAACGTCTGCATACAGCCTCATGAAACAGCTCTCAGTTGCAGGGAAGGAAAAAACCAGAGCCTGAAAGCAATGGCAGAAGCGGCAGAGAGGTGTTCAAGCTGGATCTGGTCAAGGAGGAACAAAAGTGAACTTCATAAGGCTTAATTTCCCTACAAATATCAGGTGTCCCTGTGGCTCAGTGGTTAAAGCGCGAGTCATTAAGTAGAAAATGAGCATGTCCAGAGGGTCATGGTTCGAATCCCAGCCATGGGTCGTCCCAAGATGGGGAAAAAAAAAAAAAAAAAAAAAAAAAAAAAAAAGGGCAGCAAGAGGACATCCGGAGTCATGAACCGGGTGTGGCCCAACCCCCCTAGAGTGTCAGGAGATAAGGGCCGAAACACTTGCTTGAAGGGGGCTTCTCTTTTGAGGACTCTCTGCTGCC
>CM031613.1:80338645-80346145 GCA_018398815.1 Conus ventricosus | reverse complement strand
TCTGGGACCCTAAGTGTGGACAAAGGAGTTCTTGAGCAGCATCTGAGGAAAACATACTCTGACTCACAGAGCAAAGCACCACTCGACATTCAAGATCTGGTGTGGCCAACCAACCCTGAGGAACAGTTCAATGGCAAGCCTCCAACGTTGGCGGAAATCAAGAAGGTGGTCGACAAAGCCAGAGCCAAATCATCACCAGGGCCAAACGGAATACCTTACCAGCTTTACAAGAAATGTCCCAAGGTGCTGGAATGGCTCCACAGGCTGCTGCGATCGGCTTGGAGAAACCAGAAGATCAGCGGCCAGTGGATGACGGCAGATGGTGTGTACATCCCCAAAGAGCAAAACTCAAGTGACATCAGCCAGTTCAGGCCAATATCACTACTGAACGTCGAAGGGAAAATCTTCTTCTCTGTCATGGCAACAAGGCTGACCAAGTACCTGATGGAAAACAAGTACTTGGATGTGTCAGTCCAGAAAGGTGGCATCCCAGGCGTGGCTGGCTGTGTAGAACACGCCACAATGATCTGGGACGCAATCCAAAAAGCAAAAACAGAAAAGAGAGACCTGGACGTAGTGTGGCTCGATCTGGCAAACGCATATGGATCTGTGCCCCATGAGATGATACAGTTGGCTCTTGAGATGTACCATGTGCCAAAGAACATCCGCGACATGCTCAAGAAGTACTTCAATGGCTTCTCAATGCGGTTCTCTACCAAGGACTACACAACTGATTGGATCAACTTGGAAGTGGGCATTGCAATGGGCTGTGCAATTTCCCCGATACTGTTCGTGCTGGCAATGGAACTCATCTTGAAAGCAGCAACAAACAACGCGAGACAAACAGACCTTGGCGATGGATACAAGATGCCTCCTCTCAAGGCCTTCATGGATGACACTACAGTGATTTCATCCAGAGAAGACGAGACACGTCATGTGCTGGAGAGGCTGGACGACATAGTTGCCTCATCCAGAATGAAGTTCAAGCCAAAGAAATCACGGAGTCTCTCACTGAGGAAAGGAAAAGTGGCCGAATCTGTGGTCTTCAGTGTTGCCAACCAGGCCATTCCAACAGTCACAGAAGAACCAGTCAAGAGCCTTGGAAGATGGTATGATGATACACTGAAAGACACACAAAGAGCAAAAGAAACCAAGCAGATGGCGGAAGAAGGCTTGGAGACCATTGACCAGTGTGGGCTCCCTGGCAAATACAAGGTCTGGTGTCTGCAGTTCATGCTGATACCAAAGCTCCTATGGCCTCTGATGATATACGACATCTGCACCAGCACAGTGGAGGCAATGGAAGCCAAAATCAACAAGTTCACAAGAAAATGGCTTGGTGTCCCACCCTGTCTGACTGACATCGCGCTGTACTGTCGCCAAGCAAAGCTCAAACTACCACTGAAATCCATCCTGGAGGAATACAAAGCAGTGAAGATCAGACTTCAAAGCATGCTGGAGGACTCAGGAGACAAGGTGGTAGAAGCAATCAAGCCCCAGCTGAAGACAGGCAGAAAATGGAAAGTTCAAGAGGCGATGGATTCTGCAAAAGAAAGTCTCAAGATCAGAGAAATAACAGGACACACACAGACCAACAGACAAGGACTGGGGGTGACCAAAACTGAATGGTGGTCAAAGGCCAAAGGAAAAGCCAAAAGAGACATGATGATTCAGGAGATGAGAAAAGAAGAAGACCAAAAAAGACTCCAAAAAGCAGTCCAGCAGAGCCAGCAAGGGCAATGGACAACGTGGGAGAATGCACTCCAAAGAAGTCTAACTTGGAATGACATTTGGCACATGGCCCCTCTCAGGATCAGCTTCATTCTCAGATCTGCATATGACCTTCTGCCCTCAAATGCAAACCTGGTGAAGTGGGGGAAAACAGACGATCCTGCATGCCCCCTCTGCCATAAAAAACAAACAGTGGAGCATGTTCTAAGCTCATGTAAAGTAGCCCTGGCTCAAGGAAGGTACACATGGAGGCACAACCAAGTGCTCAAAGAAATTGTACAAGTAGTCTGGGCTAGTACCAACACCACAAAAGGGAGAATCAGGACTCCAAAAGCACCCGCAACATTCTTCACGGCAGGAGGCAGCAAATCATGGCCAAGAACAACAGTGCCACTCGAAACATGCAGGCAGAGTCTGCTGGATGGGGCAGATGACTGGGAGTGCACTGCAGACCTCCCAGAATGGAAGAGTCACCCAGAGATCATCAGCAAGAGTGGCATGAGACCAGACATAGTAGTCCACTCTAAGTCAACCAAGCAGCTGATCATGATCGAGCTCACGGTGCCATATGAGAACAGAATGGAGGCAGCTCAAATCTACAAGACTGAAAAGTATGCTGATCTGGCAAACAGCCTGAGGAGAGAAGGCTATCAGGTCAAAGTCCTCACTGCAGAAATTGGAGCTAGGGGGTTTGTAGGAACGTCTGCATACAGCCTCATGAAACAGCTCTCAGTTGCAGGGAAGGAAAAAACCAGAGCCCTGAAAGCAATGGCAGAAGCGGCAGAGAGGTGTTCAAGCTGGATCTGGTCAAGGAGGAACAAAAGTGAACTTCATAAGGCTTAATTTCCCTACAAATATCAGGTGTCCCTGTGGCTCAGTGGTTAAAGCGCGAGTCATTAAGTAGAAAATGAGCATGTCCAGAGGGTCATGGGTTCGAATCCCAGCCATGGCTCGTCCCAAGATGGGGAAAAAAAAAAAAAGGGGCAGCAGAGGGACATCCGGAGTCATGAACCGGGTGTGGCCCAACCCCCCTAGAGTGTCAGGAGATAAGGGCCGAAACACTTGCTTGAAGGGGGCTTCTCTTCTGAGGACTCTCTGCTGCCACGCTCTCCACGAGTTTCTTTCTATTGATGGTGGGAATGCAAGCGGTCACAGATGTCCTGATCTGGCCAGCAGGGGAACCTCGGAGTGTTTAGTCGAGGAACGGAGAAGACCGGAATTTGTTTTAGTACCTCGACATCCAATTTGGTTTTTGTCGTTCGAGCAAAGCACCTTTTGTGTCGGTCTGTGTGTGTGTGTGTGTGTGTGTGTTGTGGTGTGTTGTGTGTGTGTGTGTGTGTGTGTGTGTGTGTGTGTGTGTGTGTGTGAGGGGGTGGTGGTGGAATAAGGAAGGGGAAGGAAGAAATTGTGCGCAGCAGTGAGGAGAGGGAGGGGAGAGAGGTGGGAGAGGGGTATACACTTTCAGCTATTTGAACGAGGCTCCAACGTTGACACATTGTCACTCCGCCAGACGCGATGCGGATGTGTGTGCCGCTGGTGCATTTACGGGTTGGAGTTAGTTGTGTCATTTTTTTCCCCTCTTAGTTTTAAAAAATCTGGTGTGCATGTTGTTGTACCAAAAAACAGGATGCTGGTTAGATCGACTGTTCATGGGGGCCGAGCTGTTTGTTGTTGATGTGTTTTTGTTTTTCCTTTTGTTGTGTTTTCTGCGTCTTCTGCATTCTGTCCAGAGCATTTGGGCTGAAGGTACGTTGACTGTGCGTTTCTCGTTTGGGGGTCTGTTTGTTTGCTCTCTCTCTGTCTCTCTCTCTCTCTCTCTCTCTCTCTCTCTCTCTCTCTCTCTCTCTCTCTCTCTCTCTCTCTCTCTCTCTCTCTCTCTCTCTCTCTCTCTCTCTGGCTACAAGATAAGGATAACACCAATAACACAAATGGCTGTACACTGACTACCTTATGAATCAAAGAGTGTGGTGGAAGGAATAAGAGAAATTGGGTGCCAAAAGTGTGAACCACCGTTACGTTACCTCGTAGGGGGTCGTGTTGCTATGTCCAAGATATGCTGGAGGCACTGGAGATTTCATTCACCTCAGCTCATATGTCGATGCCTGTTGATCGTCGTTCAAATGCCAGCTCATATGTCGATGCCTATTGATCGTCGTTCAAATGCCAGCTCAGATGTCGATGCCTATTGATCGTCGTTCAAATGCCAGCTCATATGTCGATGCCTATTGATCGTCGTTCAAATGCCAGCTCATATGTCGATGCCTATTGATCGTCGTTCAAATGCCAGCTCATATGTCGATGCCTATTGATCGTCGTTCAAATGCCAGCTCATATGTCGATGCCTATTGATCGTCGTTCAAATGCCAGCTCATATGTCGATGCCTATTGATCGTCGTTCAAATGCCAGCTCATATGTCGATGCCTATTGATCGTCGTTCAAAGAGTGCCATGACTAACTTTAGGCGTTTATGTGAATGAGTAATGTCAATGTGAGTATGCGATTCCTGCTTTTTTTTCTTTCTTTACACCCTCTCTCTCTCTCTCTCTCTCTCTCTCTCTCTCTCTCTCTCTCTCTCTCTCTCTCTCTCTCTCTCTCTCTCTCTCTCTCTCTCTCTCTCTCTCCAATCAACCCTCTATGTTCAGACTAGGGTTGCTGCTGTCAAGTCCTAGTCACTCATTCGCAGTCGCTTCTTACATAAATAAGGCACTTCAGCTGAGGTCGAGTTACCTTAAGTAATAGAATGTAATTGTTTGCTGTTGATCCACGTGTTTGAGTCACAAGATATTTTGTGATTCATATTACCGTAAGCCACCCCCACGCTTTTCACCCTCTCCCTACTTCCCCTCCCCCTCCCTCGACTTCCCATGTCAGTGTTTTGTATTTTAGACACACATGAAATTCTCTTTGGACTTTATCCTCGCCTCACTGTTCCCTTTGACATGGGCAGATGGCCCGGTTCATTAAATTATTTGTCTTGTCTTGTCTTGTCGTGTCTTCTCTCTCTCCCCCTCTCTCTCTTTCTGTCTCTCTCTCTCTTTCTCTCTCTCTCTCTCTCTCTCTCTCTCTCTCTCTCTCTCTCTCTCTCTCTCTCTCTCTCTCTCTCTCTCTCCTCTCTCTCTCTCTCTCCGCTGTTGAATAGCAAATTTCGGACTTTGTTTGTTTGTTTGTTTGTTTGTTTTTAAGATTCTTTCTGACTTCGCATATTGAGAAAAATTCACTTGTATGCTGTGGAGAAATTTATTGGTGATTCACTGAAAATGCCTAGCGATTTGATATAATATATGGAAAGACCAACAGTTCTCCTGTATATTTAGCATCAGTGGTCAAGTCTATTCATTACTTGGTAGGAATGACACAAATGGAAGAAAAACACCAAATGCCTTGTGAAATCCACGTCATGCTTTGAGAGTTAGACGTCAGGGGAATAAAACTTCAATCCTGTGTAAGACGAAATTTGTATGAATTCAGATTTGGCTTAGTATGAGAGAAGCATGCTTTTGGTGACATCAACGGTTTGATTTAGGCTTTGTGTTTCGGCGAAGACAGGCCGATTGCAGCTGGCAGAGAAGCCACATGTTGAAAACATGTGGCAGTGTTACTATTTACGGAATGATGAATGCTGTGCATTGTATTCCAACCTTTCTGCCTATAGCTGTCAGCAACAGATGTTCGAAGTACAATAAAGTTCATGTTTAGTAAAATTCAGATTTCAAATGATGATGATGACACTACTACTACTACTACTACTAATAGTAACAACAACAAAAAAATGATAATGATGATTATCTTTATCATTATCAGTGATAATGATGATCATGATGACAATAATGATAATGATACTGATAACAATTCAAGATGGACGATAACAATGATAATCATGGCAATAATAATAATGATGATGATGATGATGCTATTGATGGTAATGATAATGAGAATGATAGCAATGATAATAATAACAACAATAATTATAATGCTGCTGCTGCTGCTGCTGCTGCTGCTGCTGCTGCTGCTGATGATGATGATGATGATGATGATGATTATGATGATGATGATTATAATAATAATGATGATGATGATGATGATGATGATGATGATGATGATGATGATGATGATGATGATGATGATGAAGGTAAGAAGAATGTCAATACTAGTAATCACAGAAAGGGCATGGGGAGGGTCTCATTCAAAGTCCAACGGATCCCGGATTCACCCTTTGAACCGGATCCACAAATGACACCAACATGTAGGACTGCTAGCGTCGTCCTGTGGTCGCTGTGAACCGGATCCACAAAATGACATCAACATGTAGGACTGCTAGCGTCGTCCTGTGGTCGCTGTGAACCGGATCCACAAAATGACATCAACATGTAGGACTGCTAGCGTCGTCCTGTGGTCGCTGTGAACCGGATCCACAAAATGACATCAACATGTAGGACTGCTAGCGTCGTCCTGTGGTCGCTGTGAACCGGATCCACAAAATGACATCAACATGTAGGACTGCTAGCGTCGTCCTGTGGTCGCTGTGAACCGGATCCACAAAATGACATCAACATGTAGGACTGCTAGCGTCGTCCTGTGGTCGCTGTGAACCGGATCCACAAAATGACACCAACGTGTAGGACTGATAGCGTCGTCCTGTGGTGGCTGTGAACCGGATCCACAAAATGACATCAACATGTAGGACTGCAAGTGTCGTCCTTTGGTCGCTTTCCACCTATCCTCCAACATCTGTTGAAATCAGTCCCTGGTTCTTTTTCTTTCTGTCTGTCTTTTCTCTTTTGTTTAATTCTTCTTTTTTGTGCTTATCCTTATCTTTTTTTTTAATCATCCAGAACAGATCGTGAATCCACCCTGTTTATCCGATCCGCACCACAGATTTGTCATCAAATGTAACAGGAATCCGTCTCTCTTCGGACCACATCTTTCGTCTCCACCCTCCCCCTCCTCCTCCCCACCCCTCCCCTGACACCCCACCCCCTTTCCCCCCTCTGTCCAGTTTTGTTGAAACTGGTTTCTGGACTTTCGGTTTTATTTTTGCCGAGGGACAGACACCCAACCAATGCATGAGGGTGACAGCATAAACTCTGTGGTGGAAGAAGTAAAATTTGTAAGAATCATCATCATCATCATCGTCATCATCTTCTTCATCATCATCATCATCATCATCATCATCATCATCATCATCATCATCATCATACCTGTCTTGATATATGTGTCTTTTTTCATTTACTGATTTTATTCCTCTTTCTGTTTTCAAAGACTGGCAAGCATTTTATTTGTGGAGCAAACATTGGTTCAGTTGCCGTAGGCTAGCAAACAATTCACCTTTGGAGCAAACATTCCTTTGTTGCCATAGGCTAACAAACATTTCATTTTTTGAACGAGCATTCCGTTTGTTGCTATATAGGCCACCAAACATTTTACTTTTCGAGAAAATATCCCCTTTATTGCGATAGGCTAGCAAACATATTATATTTTGAAGCACAGGTTCCATGCACTGCTCTAGACTAGCAAACATCTTAGTTTGGGAGCACAATTTCCCTTTGCTGTAATAGCCTAGCAGACATTTTATTTTTAGAGCAAACATTGACTTTGGAGCCGTAGGATAGCTAATATTTTTCTTCTTGACGCAAACATTCTCTTTGTTGCCATAGGCTAACAAACATTTCTTCTTTTTTTTAAAGTAATGTGAACATTGCCTATGTTGCCGCAGGCTAGCAAACATGTGTGCGTGCGTGCGGGTGTCTATGAGCGTGGGTGTGTGATCA
>CM031613.1:80328645-80331145 GCA_018398815.1 Conus ventricosus | reverse complement strand
GACAGACAGAGGGACGGATGAGGGATGAAGAGTGCCTCACGGGACAGACAGACGAGGGGACGGATGAAGGATGAAGAGTACCTTGCGGGATAGACAGACAGAGGGACGGATGAGGAATGAAGACTACCTCACGGGATAGACAGACAGAGGACGGATGAGGGATGAAGAGTACCTTGCGGGATAGACAGACAGAGGGACGGATGAGGAATGAAGAGTACCTCACGGGATAGACAGAGGGACGGATGAGGGATGAAGAGTGCCTCACGGGATAGACAGAGGGACGGATAAGGGATGACGAGTACCTCACGGATAGACAGACAGAGGGACGGATGAGGAATGAAGAGTACCTCACGGGATAGACAGAGGGACGGATGAGGGATGAAGAGTACCTCACGGGACAGACGGACAGAGGGACGAATGAGGGATGCAGTGAGATGGGGGTAGGGTGTGGGGATTGAAAGTAGCTTACGAAGTAGATAGATAGATAGATAGATAGATAGATAGATAGATAGATAGATAGATAGATAGATAGATAGATAGATTGGAGTCGACAGATGAGTGGACGCGGCATTATTTTTCCTGCCAGTGGAAGTAATACTTGGTGCGGACTCAAAGAGTTACTTGCCATGTTGATTCCCTCCCCCCCCCCCCCCCCCCCCCACCCTGCCTTGTGGGAAATACAACATGTGAACGCTTTATCAGTAGAAAGTTTTAACATTCCATGAACACGTAGTATTCCGTAGATAGTGATCAGTTTCGGAACGGTAACTTCCATATTCAGTGAGAAAAAAAAAAACCTTCCCAGTCTTTCCTAAACAGATCCTGGATCAGGCTTCAGTCCAGATCATCGACTTATCGATATCTTTGTGGCCCACATCCGCACTACAAATCCGGTACCAAAATGCCTCGGGTTCGTTTGTGGCCCAAATTCCGTCTTTTCGTGTAGTTTTGTTGAAAATCGTTTCGCTATTTTTGTTACGTTATCAAATTTGTAACAGCCTTGCTGAACGATCCTGGATTTCATGGGTTTCAATGTACAATAACTGCCACTTCGCTGCGGTGGGCAGACGATCCCGGATTTAATTGGTTTCAATGTACAATAACCGCCACTTCGCTGGTGTGGGCAGACGATCCCGGATTTAATTGGTTTCAATGTACAATAACTGCCACTTCGCTGCGGTGGGCAGACGATCCCGGATTTAATTGGTTTCAATGTACAATAACCGCCACTTCGCTGGTGTGGGCAGACGATCCCGGATTTAATTGGTTTCAATGTACAATAACTGCCACTTCGCTGCGGTGGGCAGACGATCCCGGATTTAATTGGTTTCAATGTACAATAACCGCCACTTCGCTGGTGTGGGCAGACGTACATCCAGGTGCTGCGGATGGCGTAAAGCAAACACTTGGAGGCACGAGACAACACGAAAGACGTGATTGTGCATCAGTCCTTTGGTCTTATTGTCTAAACAGCTACCGTGGCGCAGGTGTTAGTGCTTTGTTAACTCGTGGGCCGTGTTGTGGAGAATGGGTTTAAGGTGTATGTTGAATGGTTTCCAAAAGAAACTTACATCGATTGGTGTTTGTTTTTTTTTCTAATTTTCTCAGTCATTTCATTATTTTCATCACTCCTCCTGTTGCTTTTCTACAAACTTCTGACAAGAATTGCTAGTATTCAGTAAAGATCATCTCTAGGTGTTTGTATGACGTAGTTACTTTAACTTTTTAATTTCCATGAAAACCGTCTTTCTCTGGCACTGACGTGGCATCTTTTCTATAAACTCGCATTTGTTTGGTTTGAATAGGTCAGTTCTAGGTAGTGGAGCCTAGAGAGAGAGAGAGAGAGAGAGAGAGAGAGAGAGAGAGAGAGAGAGAGAGAGAAGAGAGAGAGAGGGAGACGGGTGAGTGGGGAGAGAGAGAGAGAGAGAGAGAGAGAGAGAGAGAGAGAGAGAGAGAGAGACAGACAGACAGACAGACAGAGACAGACAGAGAGACAGACAGACAGACAGACAGAGACAGAGAGATGACAGAAAGAGAGAGAGACACACACACACGCGCGCACAGACGCGCGCTCGCACACACAGACACGCACGCGCATGCGCATGAGCGGACACACACACACACTCGCGCGCACACACACACACACACACATACGCACGCACGTACACACACACACACACGTGTACTCACTCATAAGCATGCCCAAGCGCACAGTTGGTCGATTTGAGTAATGAAGTATATCTATGAAGATGCAGCCTCCCCCCATTCTCTCTGTCTGTCCGTCAGTCTTTCTGTCAGTCTGTATCTCTCTCTCCACACACACACACACACACACACACACACACACACACACACACACACACACACACACACACACACACACGCACGCACGCACGCACGCACACACACACACATGCACGCACGTACGCATGTACACAAGTAGTAGGAGTAGACAAGTGCAGGCTAACAATTCATCCATCATTATATTAATAACTTGACA
>CM031613.1:80313645-80323645 GCA_018398815.1 Conus ventricosus | reverse complement strand
TTCCTTTATCCTTGTATGAAAATTATAGCCTTTTAGGTAAAGCATCATGGGATTCGGTGATAGGAAGACAAAAAGAGTGTCTAAACATAATAAAGGACAACAAGGAAAAATTCTTTAAGAAGCTCGTAAAATATAAAACGGGACACAATCTCCACCAGGAACGACTTTTGAAGAGTCTGATATTTAGACTCAGACTTGATGCATACAAAACAAAATATTGTAAAAATGTCACTTGCATTTGTGGCCAAAATATTACACTATTCCATGTCATCTTCCTTTGCAGAAATACTAAAAAATATTTACCTACTTGGTTATTAAGTTTGAACCCATCAATCGCGAATTTTTGGGACATTTTTGGGAACGAAGCGAAGGCTGTAGAAGTTGTTAGGGCTATTGTTAAGAGTCCAGTTGGACATTTACTTTGATTCTCGATTTATTTGTTTGATTTATTTTTTTATTATTTCAATGGTTAAAATTGTTTTGTTTCTTTAAAAATGTTCAGATATGAATCCAGGCTAAAGCAGTTTACCGTTATGCTGGTAGATTAGAATGGGGTTAATGTGATAGTCACTTATTGGTATCTCATTAATTAAATAGACTATGCATGCAAAGTTTAGTATACTACACTACCTCCACACTCCATACACTTTTAATGACATTTTTAAAACAACACACACATGTATGCCCCCACCACACACACACACCGACATACACACACCGGCCCCTTTTACATGTGTTTTTCTGTTTTGTCTTTGTTTGTTTGTATGCCTGTTCGTTTGTCTCTTGTTTTTGTCTAAGATCACTGTAAAGTGGATTGACATTAAATTAAAGAACGAACACACACTCTCTCTCTCTCTCTCTCTCTCTCTCTCTCTCTCTCTCTCTCTCTCTCTCTCTCTCTCCACACACACAACACACACACACACACTCACCACACACACACACAACACACACACACACACACACACACACACTCACACACACACACACACTCACACACACACACACATACACACACACACACACACACACACACACACACACACACACACACACACACATACACACACACACACACACACACACACACACACACACACACATACACACACACACACACACACACACACACACACACACACACACACACACACACACCACACACACACGTTGGCAGGAGAAGCAAGCAAACTGCGAGAGAAACAGGTAAATTAATCGTTAAAAAAAAAAAGGCAAGGGGGGGGGGGGGGAGATTAAGAAAGTATGGTAGCTTGAACAGGGACCACGAGATATAGGAGAATTCTCCTTTGATAAATATCTAAAGATTAATACATGTGCATAAATATGACTCTGAGTAGCAGCAACGTAAATGTTTGGCTGAGCGAACGAGGGGTGGTAGGGGGTGGGGTGGGGGGTGGGGGTGGTGGGACAATATCAAAAAACAAAATGCTGACTTCAAGGAGAACTAGGCCTCGTTGTTTATTTATGAAGAGCTGCTCAGCATGTGACCAGTATATAACATTGGTTATCAAATGGTGGTAGAGCACATGCGAAAGCAAATTCTAAAGAATTATGCTAAATCGGACTTCCCATCCCTCCCCCTACCCCCACTCCCCTCCTTTTAATTTTAATCGAAGACATACATTTAGGACGAATGTCTAAAATGGCTTTAATCTAGTGAAAATTCAGTGCATATCTCATTTTTTGTGTTAACAGCAGTAAACGATTAAGAAGAAGAGTTTTGTTGATGTTGAATTCCAGTTGTAGAGAAGGTCTTGAAAGGAAGCAAGGAATTAAAATTCAGCGCACCTCTCATCTGTGTCGGTGATGTATCATACTCCATGAAAAGCAACATCTGATGAAAATCCTGCGCAGAACTTATCCGTGTTGGCAGTGAATTCTAGCAGTTACGGTAGCTCTTTGAAAGGAAGCAACTGATTGCAGTTATGTGGAAATCTGGTTCGTATCTGTGGTAAATTTGCAACAGTTAGTCATTCTTTTCAACACAAACAGCCAGATAAGATTCCACGCAAGTCTCATTCATGTTCGTTGCGAATTTCAGTACATAGCAATCTCTCGGAAACTATTACCCAGGGCAACGTAGTTGTTGTTTTTTTCTTTTTTTTTTTTCCTTTTTTTTTTCCTTTTCTGCATACGCAGGCTCATACTCCTGCGGATATTCCCTGTGTATACAGGCAAGGATTAATCCCATCTAGCCAACAAAGGGTGTGGAGTTTTGTGTGTATGACCGTTTTATATCCCGCCATTAAGGCAGCCATACTCCAACTTCGGGGAAGCCGCGTAGTGGTGAATTCCAGTAAAAAGGAATTTTCGGAAATATAACCAAGATCAACGTAGCGGCGAATTCCAGTAAATAACAACTCCTCAAAAGTGTTGCTGAGGTCAGTTTCGTTGCGAATTCCAATAAACAGTAGCTCCTCGAAAAATAGAGCTTAGGGCAGTGCAGGGGCAAATGCCAGTTTCTAGCAATTCCTCGAAAAGATTTACTGAGGGAAATGCCACGCCGAATTCCAGTAAATGGCAACTCCTTGACAAGTATGATTAAGGTCAATATAGTGACGAATTCCAGTAAATGGCAACTCCTTGACAAGTATGATTAAGGTCAGTATAGTGACGAATTCCAGTAAATGGCAACTCCTTGACAAGTATGATTAAGGTCAGTATAGTGACCAATTCCAGTAAATGGCAACTCCTTGACAAGTATGATTAAGGTCAGTATAGTGACGAATTCCAGTAAATGGCAACTCCTTGACAAGTATGATTAAGGTCAGTATAGTGACGAATTCCAGTAAATGGCAACTCCTTGACAAGTATGATTAAGGTCAGTATAGTGACCAATTCCAGTAAATGGCAACTCCTTGACAAGTATTATTAAGGTCAGTATAGTGACGAATTCCAGTAAACCGCAACTCTTGGAAAAGTATTACTCAGGGCGGTGCCAGTATGTTTAAACCATCCTTCCCGGTTCTGGAACAGGCTGGCATTAAAAATTGCTCTTGTTGTAACTTTGTCATGAAATCTAACATATGTCTTGAAGAGATAACCGGACATTCTTCTAATCTTAGAGATGGCAGAAAATAAAGTCCTAGTCGGTTTCCGTTTTTCAAGATTAACCAATGAAAAGGCTCGTTTCTGTCACATGCTTCAGAGGGTGAAGTGGAATGGGGGTGGTGACCTTGACCTCGGGAGATCAGACGACAACCTGGGAGCGTGACTGGATCACCCGCGGTGCACTGACCAACCACAAAGAGTCACGCCATGACCTACCAAGGGAACTGAGCTGACCGAGAGACGGGGAAGTCAAGGCCACTGACCGCACCACAGGTGAGTAGCCCGCTTCGTTGAGTTGTTTCAACCAATGATGATGCCTTGATGATTTCAGGTCTGTTTTACAACTGTGTTCATGAACAAGGAGTAATGTTCATTTCGGAAAGGGTTATTATACAGCACTAGTACCATTTCAGGTGATCATGTCAGTAATAGTATCGTTCTAACTCTATAATTACTCGATCCTAGCAAATGTCATGCTTTTTGGCAAGAACATTATACCATATTAGCAGCTGTGTATCTTTTAATGCGTGAGTATGGCTCTTATACATACGCGTATCCGGGTGAGGGATTCCATCGTCTCTTTCTGCCACTCTCTTCCATGCTGCCCCTCCCCAACACCCTTCCATTAAAAAATAATCTTCTTTTTACTGTTGTCTGCTTTTTTTCTGCCTCTGTGGCTTATTCCCCTTTCTTTGCGCTAAAGATTCTCTCCCTTTCTTATCATGTTTGATACTATTACTGTGCACAAAAAGAAACGCATATTTTTTACGCTGAAAATATTAAGGAAAATTTTGACAGAAACATGCCCCGTATAGCAGGGAACTCTGTCCAGTGTGAATAGTCAGACATAATGAATAGACATAACAGTAGACTGATGTCTTATTTCTTCTGTGGTTGTAATATTTGGAATGCTAAATGACGCATGAAATGACTGAAATGAAAACATGCGTTTCTTTTTGTGCATAGTATATGTTAGCTATGATGTTGCCGTTCGACGATAAAACAGGGAGATTTGAAGCATTGGATCGAATGGGCAGCAGCTATCTATCCGTTCAGCAGTATTACCCAATACGGTCTTCTTGGTCATCGTTCTGGTGGTATGATGTAATGTAAAGAAGGCACCCTCCCCTTCTCCTGGTGTCCCGGAAGGGTGACCTCAGTCTGCCATACACATCTTAGCCGTGGTGCGAACTTTGACCTGGATGTAAAGACTCACAGAGAACCAAGGAATCTCCCCTGCCAAAAGAGGTTTCTAAAGACTCACAGAGAACCAAGGAATCTCCCTGCCAAAAGAGGTTTCTAAAGACTCACAGAGAACCAAGGAATCTCCCCTGCCAAAAGAGGTTTCTTGGTTCTTCTGTGTGTCTCTTGCTGTGTGTGTGTGTGTGTGCTAGGTGATTGAGTACCGCTAGCGGCCTTAGTTTATAGTGATGTGCATATAAATGTTTTTCAGTAGAGGAGCGAAAGTTGATGTGTTCGTTTATTGTTGACTGTTCATTGTGTCCCAGCCAGCCGTACTTTCCGTTTCTTTTCAACAGACCGTCAGCTGAGCCCCAGGGGGAGAAAGGAGGGTCGAGACAGCTGGAATGACTGAAACGGAAAAAAGACAAGACTGCTCACCCCAAGAAGAAAGATAAGAAGAGTAGATCAAGTGACTGGAATGAGAAAAACAACAGACTTGTTTTTAATCCCCAACAGAAGAAGAGGAGGAGGATCTTTAAGTGACTGAAAGGAGAGCAGCGACGTTCAGTTGATTTCGAGGAGAAGAGGGAAAGGGGACTGAAGTGAATAAATAATATAAACATGGGGGGGGGGGGGGGACGAATGTTAATCCAATGAATTGAAGGAGAGGGGATGTGACTGGAGTGACTCAAATGAGGACAACAAATCGTGAATAAAAACAAACAAACAAAATAACTGAAGTGATTTAAGTGAGTACGAAAACAGACTATAAACCCCGAGAAGAAGAACAACAACAACTACAGGAAGAGAAACAGGAACAGAAAAAAAAAGAAGAAAAAAAGAAGAAGAAGAAGGAGAAGAAAAAAGAAGAAGACTAGGAGAAAGAAGAAAGTGACTGAAATAAGAAAAATATCAAACGGTAAATCCAACGAAGAGAAAGAGGAGGAAGACAAAAACGAGAAAACCAACTGACCACTAGACCAGATTCACACACACACACACACACACACCACACACACACACACACACACACACACACACACACAGAGGAAGAAGAAGAAGAAGAAGAAGAACAAGGGGAGGAGGAGGAAGAAGAGGAGGAAGAAGAAGAAGAAGGAGAGAAGGAAGAAGAAGAGGAAGAAGAAGAGGAGGAGGAAGAAGAAGAAGACATATTCCGGTCGCTGAATCGTCCCTGTGAGAGCCGACCACACTGGACCGGACTCTATAATCAGGCTACGCAGTCTCGCCCACACAGGAAGAGTAAAGCGCCACCGTGGGCTATGCACAGAAAAATCATCCCTTGCTGTCGAGGTGTTCGATTATATTTCTACCGCAGTGGCTTTGCGCTCTCAAGTAGGCCTACTTGAGCACAACAATGAGCGGTTTCGCGAAAGATACCGAGAACTCGAAAATCAACGTGGAGAGAATGACGAAGACAACAGACGACACAGAGAAAATGGATGGCGAGAAAAGAAGGGATGTGAAGATAGGAGTCGAGGCCACGGAAGAGAAGAAAAAGGAGAGCTGGAGAGAGAGAAGAAAGAAGTTACGTGACGTAGACATACCGGACGATGGCGTCCCTTACGACCATGGCTGGGCCTGGATGATCGTTCTTGGTAAGTAAGTGTGTGTGTGTGTGTGTGTGTGTGTGTGTGTGTGTGTGTGTGTGTGTGTGTGTGTGTGTGTGTAGTGATGGTGTGTATGTGTGTGTACGCAGCGGGTGTGGTGTGGTGGTGGTGGAGGTGTGGTGGTGGTGGTGGTGGTGGTGGTGGTGGTGTGTGTGTGTGTGTGTGTGTGTGTGTCTGTGTGTCTGTGTGCATGCGCGTGTGTGTGTGTTTGGAGTGTGTGTGTGTGTGTGTGTGTGTGTGTGTGTGTGTGTGTGTGTGTGTGTGTGTGTGTGTGTGTTTATTTTCTCTCTCTGTTTCTGTCTCCCTCTGTGTCTCGCTTTCTCTCTGTCTCTGTCTCTCTCTGTCTCTCTGCATATGTGTGACTCTCTCTCTCTCTCTCCTCTCTCTCTCTCTCTCTCTCTCTCTCTCTCTCTTCTAGTTTCTAGTGAAAAAATCGAAGAAGTAAAAACACATAAAGTTTTGGGTGTTGTCATTGATAACAACTTATCATGGTCCGATCACGTTGCTTACCTGTGCAAAAGAATATCCAAAAAAATAGTCCAGTTGTCAAAACTAAAGCATTTTCTGACTATTCATGCTAGAAAACAATTCTTTCATGCCCATATACAGTCGATTATAGACTATGCTTCTACTTTATGGGATTCAGCCAGCGCAAACATTCTAAAACCTTTAGCAAGATGGCATAGGCACGTGCGCTAAAATTAGTTCTCTTAAAATCTAGCTCATTAACTCTAAACGATTATAAATCTTTAGATATCCTTCCCCTAAGGCAAAAAACTCGAACACAATAAGGCTATATTTATGCACAAAGTGGTAAATGGAAATACACCTCCCTCCATTGTAAACAGTTTCCGGACGAATGACAATAGGCACGTCCACAAGTTAATAATGCCTCTGCCCAGACTTGACCTTTACAAATCAAGCCTCGTATACAGTGGTAGTACGTATTGGAACAATGTGCCTCCATTTCTGAAAGAAATCTCAAGTTTTGATATTTTCAAAGAGAGCTTAAGAGGATATCTGCTCAGTAAGTTAAAAGATTTTTTTTAAACTATAAAAAGAAAACTGTACCAGTTGATTCCTAAATTAATTAAAACAGCAAGCCTGTGTTAGACGGACATCTTGCACGTGTCATTTGAAGCACAGCAATAATGGGTTAAGATATTTGAATAACATGTTTCACATTGATGATATCGCTTAATTACATTTCGTTATTTGATGTATTGTGTGTATTCAAGTCTTTTTGACTCCTTCTTCCCCGTTTGTCTTTGTACTTTACATGTATTTTCTTTCTCTCCCCACCCCCATCCCACCCACACCCCCACACCCCGCTTCCGCTCTCTCGGTCTCTCTCTCTCTCTCTCTCTCTCTCTCTCTCTCCTCTCTCTCTCTCTCTCTCTCTCTCTCTCTCCTCTTCAGCCCGCCGCTCACTATGTATGTTTGTGTGTTGCTTGTTTGCGAAAGTGTACAAGTGTTGGGGTGGGTGTTTGGGGAGGGGCGTTTTCTGGGTGGGGAGTGTAAAAGTGGAAGTGTGTTACGTTTCTTTGATGTTATTTCCATTTTTTTGTATTTTCAAACTTTTTTGTGTTCAATCTCTTGTTTGTTTGTTTGTTGGTTGTTTTTTGTCGTTTGTTCATTTTTCATTTTGCCAATTGTTTTTGTTTGTTAGTTTGTACCCCTCTTGGGCGAGGGCTGAACGCAAAAAGAGCATGAATTTGTTTATCTATTACCTTCGATGATAAAGAATTTGTCTTGTCTTTGTCTTGTCTTTGTCTTCTCTTTGTCTTGTCTTTGTCTTCTCTTTGTCTTGTCTCTTTCGATCTCTCTCCAGGGATGCTTTCATCCTTTGAATGTCCTCCTTTAGCCTTTGTTTCAAGGGCGCATTGCAAATATTTGACCTAAAAAGAAAAACATTAGGTATTTGTACACTACAACCACAACAGAACCAAAAAACAAAACACGCGTCCACACGACTGCAAGCGCGCTCAATCCTAGCACATGTCACTACACCTCTATCAGCACATATCTACAGCTTGTCACTCCACCCCAACACCACGACTAAGCACCTACACAACACACACAACACAACACCACACATCCAACAACACACTACGCACACACACACACACACACACACACACACACACACCACAAAACACCGATGTCACCACACACCACACACACACACACACACACACACACACACACACACACACACAACAACACACACACCACAACACAACACGAATCACACACACACACACACCACACACACACACACACACCACACCACCACCCACCACCACACACACACACACCACACACACACCACACACACACACACACACACACACACATCACACACCACACACACCACACACACACACACACAACACCACACAACCACACACACCATCACACACACACACACACACACACACACACACACACACACACACACACACACACACAACAACACACACCACACACACACCATCACACACACACACACACACACACACACACACACACACACACACACACACACAACACACACACACCATCAACACCCGATCACCACACCACCAACCCCCCCACCCCACACACACATCAACACCACACACACACAACACACACCACACACACCACACACACACACCACACACACCATCACACACCACACACCACACACACACACACACACACACACACACACACACACACACACACACACACACACACACCATCACACACACACACACACACACACACACACACACACACACACACACACACACACACACACACACACACACACACACATGCGCGGGCACTATGGTTAGGGGGGATGACGGGACTGTGGTTTCATCGATCAATACACAGCAGCAGCATTCAAATCAAATCCCATAAACATTAAAGCGAGAAAGAGGTTAAATAAAATCACAGCAATATGCAACAGATGGTTCTAAACAAAGTGGCTTGGTTTTATTTTGTATGTATTTCTGTATGTATGCATGCATGTTTGTATGTATGTATGCATGTATGTATGTATGTATGTATGTATGTATGTATGCATGTACGTACGTACGTACGTACGTACGTATGTATGTATGTATGTATGCATGCATGTATGTATGTTTATATGAATGTATGTATGCATGCATGTGTGTGTATGTATGCGTGTATGTATGAATCAATTCATTTATTTGTTTAATTATCAGTTTATTTACTTATTATTTATTTATTTTCATGCATTCATTCTTTCTTTCTTTGTGTATGTTATCATGGTTAGTTTCAAAACAAGGTGACTGAGGGAGTTTAAAATGAAGCAAACTTTTAAAAGAAGTTTTTTTTTTTGGGGGGGGGGGGGGGTGGTAAATTTATTTATTCTTTTTATGGAGAAGGAGAAAATGAGGCGATGAAACGGAGGGAGAGGAGGAGGTTGGGAGCTCAGATGGGGGGGGGGGGGGAGGGGCATGTAGGGTGGTGGTGGAGGATAGTGAGAGGAGGCGAGGGGAGATGATGGGGGGAGGAAAGGGATAAAAAAAAACGGGGGGGGGGGGGGACAATGACGAGTGTAATGCCATCAGTTAAACATTGAAACAGCGTTCAGCAAAGCGGCGTCAATCAAAGACAGAATCATTCCTAAACTAGACACAGGAAGCTGCATATCCCATCGCCTTACTCTCTGCAGTGCGTGAATTCCTAAACTAGACACAGGAAGCTGCATATCCCATCGCCTTACTCTGTGTAGTGCGTGAATTCCTAAACTAGATACAGGAAACTCCATATCCCATCGCCTTACTCTGTGAATTCGATGACTATGAGGATGAAATAGTGGAAGGAGGGAGGGGAGGGGAGGGGGGGGGAGGCAGGGGATGGAAGGAGGATTGTAGCGTCTATCTGTGGATGCGTAATAGATCTATAGCAAAGCAGGGGGGGGGGGGGGATGGGAGGGGAGGCGGATGAAACGGACGGGCGTACATACCTACTTATGCTGGCTTGCTTCTTGCTTGCTTGTGTGTGTGTGTGTGTGTGTGTGTGTGTGTGTGTGTGTGTGTGTGTGTGTGTGTGTGTGTCCGCTCTTGCTGGCTGCTTGTGTGTTGTGTGTGTGTGTG
>CM031613.1:80306145-80308645 GCA_018398815.1 Conus ventricosus | reverse complement strand
ATGTTATGCTAGGAGCTTGTCACAACTGAAGACAATCCCCGCATAACTATGCAGAGCATAACAACATTTTGATGTAGCCTTGGTGTTCTAGCCCATGTCAATTGGCCTGACACAGGTAAACGTGTCATAATGGCAGAGCGATTTCAGGCACACCACGACAACGGGACACAATGGCAGAGCACTTTAAACACGCTACAGGTAAACGTGTCATAATGGCAGAGCAATTTCTGGCACGCCACGACAACGGGACACAATGGCAGAGCACTTTAAACAGGCTACAGGTAAACGTGTCATAACGGCCCGAGCAATTTCTGGCACGCCACGACAACGGGACACAATGGCAGAGCACTTTATACACGCTACAAGTAAACGTGGCATAACGGCAGAGCAATTTCTGGCACGCCACGACAACGGGACACAATGGCAGAGCAATTTCTGGCACGCCACGACAACGGGACACAATGGCAGAGCAATTTCTGGCACGCCACGACAACGGGACACAATGGCAGAGCAATTTCTGGCACCCCACAACAACGGGACACAATGGCAGAGCAATTTCTGGCACGCCACGACAACGGGACACAATGGCAGAGCAATTTCTGGCACGCCACGACAACGGGACACAATGACAGAGCAGTTTCCAGACTCAGAATCAGCACTGGCAGTCCGCATGGGCAGCAGCGAAGATCGAATCGTCCTGAGGCAACTGAGCGGAGGGGAACCTGCACGGCTGCTAAGTCACTTCAGCGGTGTTCAGTGGTACCTGTCCTGATGCAACACACGGTGGACACCGCCCACTTGGTCCCCTGTTGCACACAATTAACTGCAGAGACTCGGTTGATGAACTCTGCGTCAAACTGTTCTTGATGAAACAGAAATCTAATCATGGGGGAAAAAATTGATCTCTCCCCCTGAAATACATTTTCACACAGTATTAAGCTAATGCCATTACTTACATGACTTTTTTCTCTCTCCATATTTCCCTACGTTCACTGCCATTTTAGTATGATACCCGGGTCAGTGAAGTGTTTTTCAAAGCAACCGATGATTGTGAAGTCATTGAATGTAAGCTATATATGCTACCACTTATCTACTTTGTATTTTGTTGAATATGATGACTATACTGCTCCCCCTTCCCCCCTCTCCCATGTCTCCACCCCTTCACTCCTCACTATTCTCAGTCACCCTGTGTGCATCGCCTCCATGTCCCTTTCCCCCACCCCCGTAGTCCCGCCCGGGCCCTGTCCCATATGGCAGGGGCAGGTAACCAGGATGATGAAAGAGACCGTTGATTCTCTCCTTGGATTGTTCCCTTCCCCAGGTCTGGGCATGTCCATGCTCAAAATGCAAAGAGACCGTTGATTCTTTCCCTTGGATTGTTCCCTTCCCCAGGTCTGGGCATGTCCATGCTCAAAATGCAAAGAGACCGTTGATTCTTTCCCTTGGATTGTTCCCTTCCCCAGGTCTGGCATGTCCATGCTCAAAATGCAAAGAGACCGTTGATTCTTTCCCTTGGATTGTTCCCTTCCCCAGGTCTGGGCATGTCCATGCTCAAAATGCAAAGAGACCGTTGATTCTCTCCCTTGGATTGTTCCCTTCCCCAGGTCTGGGCATGTCCATGCTCAACATGCCGGCCACCGTCCTCCTCGGCTTCTACTTCCGGCGGCGTCGCTCCCTGGCCAACTCCATCACCAAGTGCGGGGTGGGGGTGGGGGCTGTGGCCTTCCCCCCATCGTCACCTTCCTCCTGGAACGCTTCGGCCTGAGGGGGGCGCTGATGCTCATGGGCGCCATCTCCCTGAACACGCTGGTCGCCGCCATGTTGATGCGCCCGGTCTCGTTCCACAAGAAGCGGAAAGAGAGGTTGGATGAGGCGCGCTCTGGTCGGAAACTTCTGTCGGGAGCTTCAACAGCAGAGAGAGTACACGTCGGAGAGGAGGAAGAGAAGGTGAACGTATCCCATGATGCAAAAGCCAACACCGATCTAGCAGACGACAAACACAAAAACCACCAAACGAGAGAGGATACGCGAAACTGTGCTCGTACAGACGACAAAAATCATTCTGATCCCGAAATGAGAGAAACTCTTCTTAATGGGAGAAAAGAAGAGGGAAGTGGCGAGGGTTGTGTGGTCATTGTTGAACAGGAAGTGATCTCGCCTCTATTTTCCTTCAAACAGCCACAGAAGCAGACGACACTATCTCCCCTGACCTATACTCTGCTTACTACAGCCGACATGTCGAAGAGCGCGCCCAGTTTGAACAGTGCGAACGTGAATGATTACCAACGTCGTCGTGTCAGCTCCTTTTCTCACAGGAAGACAGTCGCTTTGTCCAAGGGATCCAGGTAAGAAAAGCTCTGTTCGTTTTAATTCTGTTATATGCACGTCAACATTTATTGTAACAGATATCATTTACAGATATTGCATCGTATATTTCATGTTGTATTTAAAGGTCTACTTTAGAGATTTTTGATAATTTGTTAAAAACAGGTCTACATGT
>CM031613.1:80283645-80296145 GCA_018398815.1 Conus ventricosus | reverse complement strand
AAAAAAGCAACAACAACAGTTGGAGGTTGGACGACAAGAAGAAAAGATGATACCAATAATCAGAGGTTGTTGTTATTCTGTTTAACGTCTGTTCACTAAAAGTGATATTAGACGATGGGAAAGGATGGGGGGAAAGGGAAGGGGTGGGAAGAGTGGGAAGAAGTTGACTGCATGTTAAGTTTGATATGAACGTGCGTGTGTATGCCGGTGCTGGCATGGGTGTGCACAAGAGCTTAAGATGTAATTATTGTATAAGGAAAATGGGTCAAAATGTTACATAATTACCAATCAATGAAGATCAAAGCTATGGACATATGAAAATCAGTGAGGATCTACCAAATATGAAAAAAAAAAAAAAAAAAAAAAAAAGAGAACAATAATGCATTAATCCTTCAACATCGAATTAGCAAAAACACACAAAGAAAGCAACAGCCAACACATGCATTTGCATGTCATAAAAAAAAAAAAATATATATATATATCTATTTACATATATGAAATATATTGTGCGTGTGTGTGTGTGTGTGTGTGTGTGTGTGTGTGTGTGTGTGTGTGTGTGTGTGTACGCGCGCACGTGCGCGCGTATGAGTGCGTGCATGCACGGGCATGCATGCCTGTGTGTGCGTGCGTTCTTGCATCCGTATTTATGTACGTGCGTGTATGTGTATAAGTGTGTGTATGTGAGAGAGAGGGAGAGAGAGATAGATACGCTGCGTGTGTGTGCATGTGTGTGTTTGTATGTGTGTGTGTGTGTGTGTGTGTGTGTGTGTGTGTGTGTGTGTGTGTGTTAGAAACGACATTACTATCACAAAAATGGGGGTTTGGGATGATGAAAACTGAGTCAATCACAGGAATATACCAACTGGACAGTTAATCAAACACTCTGAAAAAATGCGGAGAAGTGAATAACTGTTCAAAACATTTTCAAGAGAAATGGAAGACTCTGATACAAACTGTCGTCCCACTCTCAGAGATACTAGTTCTTTGACTCTGGAGCAATGAACAAGTAAATGACTGATCGTTATTTCTCTTCCGCACATGCACTGGACATTTTTGCTGTATTTTGTACGGAGTGCATTTAAACGAAACCTATACATCAGGCTGGAAACAGACCTCGAATAAGTTCCGGACAAGAACACTAAAAGAGGTTTAATATTTCCTCTGTTCTTGACATTTATGCAGTGCTGACTGTAGTGACACTTTAGATTTTTAAGTTTCTCGTCAAACATTTTGTATGACGCATTAACTAAACATGTGTAACCTTCTTGTAAATCTAACCGCATCTTAACTGGAACTGAACCATCATGATTGTTTGCTCCTTTTCTTGCAGCTCGATCAGCCCATTCATTTGAAACGATTCCACAGTGGGAAGGCACCCAACAGAAAGTGACGCTGGTTCCTTTCAATGATAAAAGATGAACAGTGTGTTTAATTTCAATTATCAACTCCGATCGCATTTTCTGGTTTAAAGATTTAAGTGCCTGTAAGACCGATTTAGAATCAACACACAATAAAATCTGGAATATGTTTTTCGGAAAATCAGAAATGTAATTCAGGGCCTTCAATATTGCAATTAATTCAGCAGTAAAAATAGAAACATTTTCACATATGTGAAACCGTTTCTCTATTTCTAGAGCTGGTATAACGAAGGCAGCTCCTACTTTTCTGTTCCCAAGTACAGACCCATCTGTATAAATCTTAAAATGTTCAGAATACTTGTTATCAATATGGGAGCTGACGGAACTTTTCAGGATATTAGGTGAATCATTTTTGGATAAGTTTGTGTGATCTATGTCAAGCTCCAGGTTGTTCATCTCCCATGTAGGTATAGGTGAGTAGGAAGGTTTTGTTGCTATGTCCTTTCTGTTTAATTTTGATTTTTTTAAGAGATCTGAAGTAAATGTGTTTATGGATTTTAATGATTGGATGGATTTAGCCCTTTTTGCAAAATGAAGATCGGACCTCATGCAAACTTCGGCCTCTGTGAAATTTTCGAACGAGGAGCTTCGTAAAACATATTTGGCAGCAGAAAGACATCTTAGCTCATCAAGAGGTAAAACACCTGCTTCCTTATACGTTCCTAAATTTGATGCATGAAATGGAACTCCAAGGGAAAGTTTATAGGCTTTGCAGTCAACACTTTGCATTTTAGTCAGTAAATGTTGTGGAGCACTAAAGAATACCTCCTGTGCATACGTCAATTTGGAGCGCACAAGTGACGTTGCCAGTAATATTAAATATTTTTGTATCCTGTCCCCACTTTTGTTTTCTAATGATTTTTAATAAGTTTAAGCTCCTTCTTGCTTTAGTTAGTATGTGCTCAATATGGCTGGTCCAGGAAAGTTTTGACGTGAGATAGACTCCCAAAAACTTAGTCGTTTGAGTATATCGTATGACTGAACCATGGATAGAAAATACAGGAAGTTTTTCAGGGTTGTAACCTGAATTGAAAAGCATCATATTGGTTTTTTCAAGAGATAATGAAAGACCATTTTCAGTCATATATTTACTTATTTTATCAAGTTCGTGTTGGTATAACTTCTTGGTGTAATTCAGAGCTCTGGTAGGAGTTTTTCTTTTCATTGATACTTTCATCCATAAACAGATGTCGTCGGCATATTGAGCTACAACTGCATTTTTCGATAACCCCCTAGGAAGATCTGACATTAGAATATTGAACAAGATAGGGGCAATTACTGATCCCTGAGGAAGGCCCATATGAAGAGATCTAATATTGGAGTACGTATTCCCAATCCTTGTCTGTATTGATCGATTAAAAAGAAAGCTTTTGATAAAATCAAACATATTACCCACAATACCAACTTTTCGTAACTTTGTCAGTAGTCGATTGTGCCACACTTGGTTCAACAATATCCATGCAACATGACACACAGAGCATCGTGTGATGTTAAAAGTTATGAGAAAGAAACTACATATCCCTTCATGTCTGTTATCCCATTGTATTCGTTCTCCTTATGAGACATCTCTGACCAATGCGCATCATTGTGGGAGCGTGTTGTGTACTGGACAGCCGAAGATAACGGACATGTTTAGCTGTTGAACAGCCGCTACGAATCGTCACCCTGTTTGCAAAATACACTGTGCAGTGGATTGTGTGAACAGTGTGTGACTTCAAACATGCCTTCTGCAGCGACAGACTTCAGAGTGTTTGTGTGGCTCTTTCTCTTTTTTTTGTTTTTTGTTGCTTTTTCTTCCTTCTTTTCTTCAAAATGTATATAAAGAAAAGAGCATGACCACACACACACACACAAAAATCAAAATCAAAACCTGTGTATTTTCATTGAAGTACCGCACTCAAGGTGTGTCTTTGGTGCCGTCCTGTGTGACCTGTCTTCGGGGTGGGGAAGAGGGGGGGGGGGGTAGGTCCACTGCTGTTACCTCGTGGGCACGTGGAGCTGAACCGGGGCCCGTGGAAAGAGGAGATAAGTCACTAGCCAACATGAGGCAGATCAGACCTACTACCAGGGCCGGTGAGGAATCGGCAGATGGTGTTGGTGCTTGGTGCCCTTAATTAATGGCCTGGCTCCCAGGACCTGGGTGTGGCTGACACTATGGCCGCACTAACCGGTATGAACACTTCCATGAACAATGAGGAGGACGTGGGGAGAGACGATGTGAGGGACACACACACACACACACACACACACACACACACACAGACACACACACACAGACACACACACACACACACACACACAACGCGCGCGCGCGCGCGCGCGCGCGCACGCACGCACGCACGCACTCACAACATACACACACCTTTTGTGAAGTTTGCATCGACAATTAAAATCAGTTAGTAAACAGGAAAAAGTTGAATCAGAGACAGGTTCGTTTGCCAATGTGTAAGACTGTCTGCGTATGTGACAGGTTTCGCGGCTGGTTGGATGCTGTGTTTTCTTGTGACTGGCGGGATCTTGATGCTGTGAAAGTGCTGTTGGAAAAGCGTCATTGTTTTGTTTCGTTTTGTTTTTCTTTTGTTTTTGCATGGTTGTTTGTCACGTGACCTGCATGCACCTCTTCAAAACAGTTGCAGCTTGATTTGTGTGTGTGTGTGTGTGTGTGTGTGTGTGTGTGTGTGTGTGTGTGTGTGTTCTGCTTTGGTTTTGGAGTGGTTTTTTTTTCATTTTAAGTGTTCCACACGACAGAATCGTACGCGTGACAGTGGAGTTCATTGTCTGTCATAATGAAGATGCAAACAGCAACAACATTTATAAAGATAAAAATAAAAAGGGTCCTCGAGCTTGATTGTGAGATGTGGAAGAGGAGAAGGAGGGGGGGGGGGGGGGGGGGGGAGGCATCCAGTTCCATTTGAACGCCCCTCTATTCAGGAATGCTTCCTTTGATCCAGAGCGCCTTGCTGGCCGAAAACTCGGTATCAGTTGTTGCATGTACTTGGAACTGTGAAGAGGAGAGTTAGGGTAAGGCAATCAAAGTATACTCTCTCTCTCTCTCTCTCTCTCTCTCTCTCTCTCTCTCTCTCTCTCTCTCTCTGATTTTTTCTTCTTCTTTGAATCAATTTCTTTATTCTTGTTTGTTGTTTCAATCGCTTGTTTCCCTTTAAGTCATCTACGCCCCCGGGGGTTGCGACCTTGTCGTGGTCGGAGGTTGCGTGGTCCAGTGATCCCTTAGGCTTTGCTGGCGGGGCATCAATACTTGGCGATAGGCTGTTTTTTTCACACTGCTTCTAGGCCTGAGAGGTGCAGATGCTGTTTGCCTAAGCGTACGTGGTAAGGAGTTGTGCCCCTGGTAGGGCTTCCCATGTCAGATAGGCTAAGGGTGAGGATCCTGACTAAGAGTAACCACTTTCTCCTTTTCTTGTTTTCTGCCTCCCTTATTTGGCCCTTTTCTATCTTCGTCTCCCTTCAAGTCTTCTTTTCCACACTCCTTTTCTCTCTGTGGTCTCCTTAAGATCCGCCGCGTTGCCGTGCGGTGCGACCTGTGTCGGAGGGGAATGAGATCCTGGTGATTGAGAGGGCCAGCGCTCTCAACACATCACTTTGGCTCGGACCTCTCCTAGACAGGGAGTACACTCTGGCCCGGGTGTACTAATCGGCTCCCCTTCTTGGGGCTGGGTCAAGACGGACAGTTTCCCTACTGGCCAAGTTAACCCCTGCAGTGCTCAGCTCTCTGTCCCCGGGAGTTGAGCATGATCAGGGGGATAGGGTTGGTAGTTTCTGTTTGTCGTATATCTCTCCCGAAGCCTGGAAGGGGTCAAGACATTGGTTTCTTGGCCCTGGCCCTAGTTGGACTCCAAGGTGGGTGGTAAGGGAGAGATGAAATAAAATAAAATACATCATGCTTTTTCAAAAACAATCCCCCCAAAAAGAGGAAGGCTGCATCCCCTATTTCAGGGAATTTTGATTCAGATAGTGATTCTGATATGGAGGTACGACAGAGGACAGGATTCTGGGCTTCCTGGCTCGTGATGGAAGGGACGGAGCAGGAAAGACCCCTTTCAGCTCTGAGCCCTTTCGCCATACAGAAGGCTTTCAAGCTTAGCAGGTGACCCTCGGTCCATCAAGAGGTTGAGGAATGGTTCATTTCTTATTCAGTGTAAATCACCAAAACAATCTGAACAGCTGTTGAAGGCAAAGAAACTTGTGGACAGGGAGATCAGGGTAACTCCCCACAAACAGTTGAACTCAAAAAGGCGTGATTCGCTGCAGGGATTTATCTGGTGTATCAGAGGCAGAAATTAAGACGGAGCTGGCATCCCAGGGTGTGACGGAGGTGCGCAGGGTGACAGTAAGAAAGGTTCAGAGAGAGTGGCCACCAACACCCTCTTTCTGACCTTCTGCAACCCTGTGCTGCCTCCGGTCATCAAAGTTGGTTACTTGAATGTTCATGTTCAGTTATATGTTCCGTCCCCGTTGAGGTGCTTCAGGTGCCAGAAGTTTGGCCATGTCAGGGACCGCTGTTCAGGGCAAGAGGTATGCGGTGTTTGCTGCAAGGCAACCATGATGGGCCGTGTCAAGATCCGGCACATTGTGCTAACTGCGGTGGCAACCATCCCTCCTCTTCACGAAACTGCCCTCTTTGGATTCAGGAATCCGCTATTCAAAGAATCAAAACTGAAAAGAAAATTTCCTTTTTTGAGGCCCGCAAGCAGGTTGTGGGCAGTCAGTCGCCGACAGCTTCTTCGTATGCTTCGGCCGTAAAGAAAGTTCCAACAGTTCCAACTCGGTCAGTCTGCTGTCAGACTGATAACTTTACATTTTCGAAGACATTGCAAGGAAAAACTGTCAGCTCTGGTGGAAGCAGGTCCACCACCTCTCAACCCAAAGTGAGTGCCCCTGGTGGAGGCCAAAAATCCGCCACCCCTCAGACTGCCCAGCAGTCTACAACATCTGCTGCTGGGCAGATTAAAACACCAGCACCCCGACCTCGAACTCCTCTGTCCAGTGCCCGTGCGGGCAAGGGAGTTCAACCCAGTGTGGAGATGGTGGAGATAAGGAAGAAACCTCCACCGTCTCCCAAACCCAGACCTACTTCACCTGTTGGCAAGTCTGCCAGCGGGTCTGCAGATAGTCCAGTGAAATTAAGCAACAAATTTACAGCTTTAGCAGCAGATGTTGAGGAGGAGATGACCTGATCTTTTCCTTTTCGCCCTCTGCACCATGGATAATACAATATTCCATTGAATATCCGTGGTCTAAATTCTAACTTCGAGGAGCTGCAGCTTCTGTGTCAATCTATGAAACCTTCTGTCGTGGCTCTTCAAGAAACCCAAATTCAAAGCCAGAAGACCTTTACTCTTTCTGGCTTTAATATTCTTTCAAAACCTGCACAACCATCCACGTTGGGACTGTCGGGCGGTGTTGCCCTTCTCCTTCACAAAACTTTGTTGTATAGTCCTGTCGCTCTGTCTGCCTCCCTTCAGGCTGTAGCTGCGAGAGTCACTCTCCACAAGACTGTCACAATCTGTTCTCTTTATCTACCTCCATCTGTCCCGGTTTGTCGTCAGGACCTTGTCAGTCTGTTAGGGGAACTTCCTCGACCTTTTTTGCTGTTGGGTGACTTTAACGGTCACAACCCTCTTTGGGGTAGTACCGGTGCGTCATCCAGAGGTCTGCTGATTGAGGATGTCCTTTCGGATTTGGATTTGTGTTGTCTGAACGACGGATCTGCAACTTACCTCCATTCTTCCACAGGTTCACTTTCGTGTTTAGATTTGTCGGTTTGTGACCCCTCGCTGGTCCTGGACTATGAGTGGTCTGTCCATGACGATCTGCACGGAAGTGACCATTTCCCTGTCTTACTACAACCCGTCATAACTGAACACGTCTCTGTCTCTCAACATCTAAATTACAAGAAAGCAAACTGGGATCTATTTGCAACCACTATTTCTAAAGAATTCCAGGACACTGACTTTCTTCAGAGTCCGGACCCAGCTGAATCACTGACTAACACTGTGATCAAGTGTGCTAAAGCTTGTATTCCAGTGTCTTCCGATAAACTTCAAATGCCAAAAACACCCTGGTTTGATTCAGACTGCCAACAAATTTCCAAAGTTAGAAAACGGGCTCAGCGTCAGGTGTACCAACGACCTTCGGGTCCCAACGCTCGAGCCCATCAAAAACTCCGTGCTAAATCTAGACACACTTTTAAAATCAGTAAACGTCGGTCCTGGAGAAGCTTCTGCTCCAGGCTGACATCAAAATCTTCCAAGAAAAAAGTGTGGAACATCATTAAGAAAATCAAAGGAAGAACACCTGTCCCACTGTGAACCATCTCAAGTTTTCGGATTCTTTAATAACAGAGAAGAAAGCAGTTGCTAATCTGCTTGCTTCAACATTGAAAAGAATTCCTCCTCTTCTAATAAATCAGCCACTTTTGTCAAAAACAAAGCCCTAAAAGAAAATCACCCTGCAACTTTTCGTCCGACAACATGGAAGACTACAATCTTCCTTTCACGTTAAACGAGCTGAAATCTGCCTTGCTTTCTTGCAGCGATTCCTCTCCAGGTATAGATGAAATCCATTATCAGCTGTTGAAACATCTTCCGCTAGAAGGTCTGAACATACTGCTACAGGTCTACAACCATGTGTGGACTACAGGTTTTTTTCCACCCTCTTGGCGAAAAGCCCTCATTATTCCCATCCCCAAACCTGGAAAAGATCTTTCTAATCCTTCAAATTACCGTCCCATAGCTTTGACCAGCTGTGTTTGTAAATTGATGGAAAAAATGGTCAATGCTAGGCTCATGTGGAAACTTGAAACCGATGGCCTTTTGGCGAAAGAACAGTGTGGTTTCCGCAAACATCGGACTACCGTTGACCATTTGATTCGTCTGGAATCTACACTTCGGAACGCCTTTCTGAACAAACAGCATGCAGTGGCAATTTTCTTTGACTTGGAGAAGGCCTACGATACCACCTGGAAGTCGGGATACTTCATGATCTCCACGGTCTGGGTTTTCGAGGTCATCTTCCGCTTTTTATTCAAAATTTTTTGGCAGAACGACAGTTTCAGGTCCGGGTTGGCACCACTCTCTCTGATGTCCACGAGCAGGAGTTGGGTGTTCCACAGGGGAGCATACTATCTCCTGCCCTCTTTAGTATTAAGATCAACAACATTGTTCAATCAGTTCAGCAGGGTTCAGACTGCTCATTGTTTGTGGATGATTTTGCTGTCTACGCAACTGGAAGCCTGTACCCGAGTGTCCAGCGCAGGCTCCAGCTTTGCGTAGATAAAATCCATCGGTGGGCGGATGAAAACGGTTTCACCTTTTCTGCTACAAAAACCCAGTGTATTCACTTCCATAATTTCCGTCAGTTTTTTTTCCCGATCCGGAACTTCAAGTAGGGAAATCTCCCATTCCAGCTGTTAAAGAGGCCAAATTTCTGGGAGTCATTTTTGACCAAAAACTTAACTTTCTCAGCCATATTAAAAACCTCAAAACTGCTTGCCAAAAGGCACTGAATATTCTGCGGGTCGTAGCACACACCGACTGGGGCGCTGATAAGAAAACTTTGTTGCACCTCTACAGAGCCCTGGTCCGTTCCAAACTGGACTACGGTTGTGCTGTCTACGGCTCCGCAAGATCATCTTACCTCAAACTCTTGGACCCTATCCACCATCAAGGGCTTCGTCTCTGTCTTGGAGCGTTCCGCACCACCCCTGTGTACAGCCTGTACGCAGAGGCGGGTGAACCTTCACTGTCCAATCGCAGGCTGAAACTGTCTTTGAATTATTATATCCGACTGTTTTCAGAACCGCAGAATCCTGCCTATGACTGTGTCTTTGACCCTCCGTTCCAAAGTAAGTTTGAAAACAACCCTAAATGTATTCCGCCGTTTGGTCTTCGTATGCAGCCTCACGTGCGGAATGCAGGTCTAGACCTGGGAGTAGTTTCCGATTTTTCCAAGTTTCCGGATCAACCTCCGTGGACCTTTTTCACACCAGAGATTCGTTTCGATCTTGCAGCTTTTCGTAAAGAGTCTACCAGCTCTCTGGCGTACAAGGCATTGTATGCTGAGCTCTGTTCGAAATTCCCATTCTGTCAAACAGTTTTCACTGACGGTTCCAAGTCTGAGGATGGAGTGGCCTGTGCAGCCTACTGCCCTGGGGCTCCTTCTCAGATATTGTTGGAACATATACATTCAGATGCTTCTGTCTATTCTGCTGAACTTACTGCTCTAGTACTGGCTTTGAAGATAATCTCCCATTCTTCGAGGAGGGACTTTCTGGTTCTGTCGGATTCGCTGTCAGCTTTGGAGGCCATAGCTGGCCGCAACCTTCAGCATCCAGAACTTTTACTTTTTTTTGAACTTTTTAGCAAGTTGAAGGCGGACGGTTACAACATTACTCTTGCTTGGGTTCCTGGCCATGTTGGCATCGGCGGGAACGAAATGGTTGATCGTTTAGCCAAGAACGCCACAAGAGAGAAACTGTCCAACACTTATATCCCCTGCTCAGATGTGAAACCCAAAATTAACGATTATGTGAGAGACCTCTGGCAGGAGGATTGGAACACACAGACGAATAACAAACTCTTTCAGATCCGTCCAAACCTTAAAGACTTCCTCCCATCTACGTCGGGTGGTCGTAAAGAGGAAACGGTTCTGTGCCGGCTGCACACCGGCCATTCGTATTTTACCCATTCTTATCTTTTAAAGAGTGAAGAAGCTCTGTGGTGCATTCCATGTCATGCACCACTCACAATGAAACATGTTCTTTTAGAGTGTTGGGACTTGCACGATGTGAGACACAAACATTTTACAGCGGAGTCCATGAAGATCCTGTTCAGGGATGTCCCGCCTGACGTGATCCTTGGGTTTTTGAGAGAAATTAACATTTTTCATCTGATTTGAGTTTTACGGAAGAAGGATTTTTAACAAAGTTTCTGGTTCGTTTGTAGACGATGTCATTTAACGAGATGTGTGAAAGTTGGTTTTTTTTTTTTTTTTTTTTTTTTTTTTTTTTTTTTTTTTTTTTAAAATGACTGGTGAGTTGATTTTAACGTGGTGACAGCCCTGATGTGGCCCTCTGCGGTCGGCTGGGCTATAAGCAACATTATCTTATCCTAAGTCATCTACGCCTTAAATGTTAATGGATAAACAACTCATCAACTTTTAATGCATTTGTGAAGATACGTGTGTTTATTACCATTTTTTATGAGCCTTAGTCGCTAGTTATGCATAGTTAGTCCCTTAGCGGGGCAAGGGCCGGATGAAAAAAAAAATCATGTTTGCTTATCTGTTACCCTTGGAAATGAAGATCATCATCATCATCATCATCATCATCTCTCTCTCTCTCTCCCCCCCCCCCCCCCCCCCCTCTCTCTCTCTCTTTCTCCTTTTTCTCTCCCTCCTCTCGCCTCGCCCCTCTCTCTCTCTCTCTCTCTTTCTCTCTCTCTCTCTCTCTCTCTCTCTCTCTCTCTCTCTCTCTCTCTCTCTCTCTGGCTAGTGTCGTATTACTGGGTGAACGTGGGATTTTCTCAAAACTCCAAGCCCATGCACATACCATGAGTTATGGTCAGTCTGTTGAAAGGTCGCTATGGTGTTGCAGCGTCATAGGAGCACTGGACTTCTGTTGCCGACTGACCTGTGGCTTCGTGGCCGACTTGAAGATCATCAAGGTAAACCAGAGGGGGGGGGGGGGGGGGGGGGGGAGAAAATAGCCATGAAAAATCAGGGAACTAGATTATACATAGAAAAATCCTGCACTAGCAGGCTGCGGGAACCATTGTATTCTGACTTGAAGACAGAACCGTTCATATACATACACACACGTGTGTGTGTGTGTGTGTGTGTGTGTATGTGTGTGTGTGTGTGTGTGTGTGTGTGTGTGGTGTGCATGCATGCGTGCGTGCGTGTGTGTATGTGTGTGCGTGTGCGTGCATGCGCGCGTGTGCGTGTGTATGTATGTGTGTGTGTATGTGTGGGTGTGTATGTGCGTGTGCGTGCACGCGCATGTGTATGTGTGGGTGTGTTTGTGCGTGCGCGCGCATGTATATGTGTGTGTGTGCGTGTGTACGCGCGCGCGAGCGCGCCTGCGTGCGTCCGTGCATGTGTGCGTGTACGTGCGTGTGTAGTCTGATTAGGAGAGGTAAAGGTGGATTTTTTTCTCAAAATGATTAGTAAGCAAGCAAAAGAAGATGGTCACCATCTGCTGAAACGTCACTCACAGTCAAAAAAGAAAAAAAGAAATCTGCTATCACGTTGCAGGTGTCCACGATGATCGCCATAGCCTTCACCATACTGGGCATAGTGTGTCAGCTGACCCGCTTCATGACCACGTTCCCACTTCTGATTGGTCTAGCCGTGGCGCAGGGCCTGCTGGGAGGCATATCCGGCTGCATGCTGCCCATCCTCATCATGGAGGACATCGGACTGGAGAACACGGCGAAGGCCTTGGGCTTCAACAAGCTGTTCAGTGGAGCTGCCATGGCCGCCTTCCACCCCTTCCTCGGTAAGCCTGCTGGCTTTATCAGTGAAGCGACCAGGGATCACGTGGCAGTCCCCGCCATATTATCGTCATCGTCATCATCACCATCATCATCATCATCATCATCATCATCATCATCATCATCATTGCCATCGTCATCGTCGCCGTCGTTATCATCATCATCATCATCATCATCATCATCATCATCATCATCATCATCATCATCGTCGTCGTCGTCGTCGTCTTCGTCGTCGCCGTCATCAACATCATCATTACTGTCGTCATCGTCGTCGTCATCATCATCGTCGTCATCGTCATCGTCGTCACCGTCATTTTTATCAACATCATCATTACTGTCGTCATCGCCATCATCATCATCATCGTCATCGTCATCGTTATCAACATCATCATTACTATCGTTAACGTCGTCGTCATCCTTTTCATCATCATGACTATTATCATCATCATTGCTCTGTTACCATGACCACTTACAAATGTAAACGACGAACATGGAAAGTAAGTTTTACTCCTATACAGGCTAGTTTTATGTCAATCAATAGTTTTTCGGCCGATAAGGTACAAGTTGTGGG
>CM031613.1:80258741-80276548 GCA_018398815.1 Conus ventricosus | reverse complement strand
TCATCACAAAAGAAGAGGCAGGAACGCACTGATAAAGATGAAAAATGGATCGTCTCCAGGGAGCGACGGCATGACTGTCGAGTTTTATAAATTTTTTTGGAGCAAAGTCAAAACACTACTAACCAATTCTTTCAACGAATCATATGAAAAAGAAGAATTACCATATTCTCAGAGGCAAGGGATAATTATATTGCTGCACAAAGGCAAAGAATTAACACGGGACAGACTCGATAACTGGAGGCCAATTACGTTATCTAACACAGATTATAAGATCTTAGCTAAAGTGCTTGCAGAAAGACTCAGCAAGGTTATATCCAAACTAATTAATGAAGACCAAGTAGGGTATTTAAAAGGTAGAAATATCTCAACCATTATCCGAACAATCGAAGATGTCATAGATTATCTCCATAATACAGACCAAGCGGGGTATCTCCTTGCCCTCGATTATTGTAAGCATTTGATAGCATATCCAGAGACTTTTTATCACATACTTTCACTTTCTTTGGCTTTGGAGAACAGTTCAGGAAATGGACCAGGACTATAGGTAATAATACATTTAGTAGCATTAATCATGGAGGATGGTTATCTGAATCCTTTTCATTAACGTGTGGCATCAGACAAGGATGTCCGTTTTCTCCTCTAGCATTTATTTTAGCAGTTGAAATATTGGCGATTAAAATAAGAAGCAGTAATATTGAAGGCATTAGGGTGCCTAAAAATGACCAAGATACTGAAAAAATAAAGATAAAACAGCTGGCAGACGATACGACACTATTCTTAAAAAATGCTAACGATATGGCACATGTTGCAGGAATCATATCAGATTTTGCAAAATTTTCAGGCCTCGCACTAAACCAAGAAAAAACAAAAGCAATGAAAATCGGAAGGCTTGCAGGCGATGATATTCTGCCATATACATTGACAGATAAAATAAAAATACTCGGCGTATATTTCACAAATGACATAAGAGCACAAAATTTGGAAGAAAATTGGATAGGAAGGATAGACAAAATGCAAAATCTCATAAAATCCTGGAGTAGAAGGGACCTCAGTATTCATGGGAAAATTGTGATAGTAAAAACGTTATTAATTAGCCAGTTCACATTTGTAATGCAATCAGTTGGATTACCTGATCAGATTCTTAAAAAAATAAATCGTGAATTGTATAAGTTCATTTGGCAAAGGAAACACTCAAACAGAAATGCTTTTGAAAAAATAAAGCGGAAAATAATGGAAGGAAATCGAAAAGAAGGAGGGCTAAATATGACAAACATAAACAATTTACAAAAATGTGTTTATCTGCAATGGTTCGGAAAGCTCTACATATCAGAAAATGAAAGTTGGACCTTCATTCCTAAATGGCATTTTAACAAAATAGCAAATGGAAGAAGTATTTTCGAAATCAATTGTCGACCAGCAGTGTAAATGCAATTAAATGTATAAAAAACGAATTCTGGAAAAAAGCTATGTGGACTTACCTAGAGAATAAACGATTAGATCTGAAGAATGATGTCAATACAAACAACTTTCAAAATCAACTCTTATGGAACAACAGTTTGATACAATACAAAAACAAACCCCTCTTTTTCAGTACATGGAAAAACAATAACATTGAAAGAGTCAGGGACATTATTTCAGCTAATGAAAACAGATTCTTATCATTACAAGAAATCCAGAACAAAGTTAACCAAAATGCAGCCAATACCCTTATGCAGTATAACGCAATGATAAACGCCATTCCTGCACAGTGGAAGGAATGGATAAATAACAATGACTTGAGAACAGAGGCAGAAAACATTCCGGAATGCGAAGTCAAGCTGTATAATACAAAGCCAAAGAACATATTAAAATTGTTAAGAGAGGGACAATCGAGGGAGAAAGAAATTAAGCCATGTGCATACGGGTTTTGGCTCAGAAGATTACGAATCGAAATCACTGAAAACATATGGCAAATCCCTGAGTTTGTTACCAAGGAAGTTCGTTTGAAAGAGCTGCAGTGGAAGCTAATACACAACATATATCCAACAAACATACTCCTACACAAAATGAAAGTAACAGAGGACAACAAATGCTCAACATGCAGGATGAAATAGATTACACAGAGCACTTCTTTTATGAATGTGCTCCAGTAAAAGCATTTTGGATGAAAATAGAAGATTTTATTCATGGTTTAATAGGAAAGCGCATAGAACTCAGCTTATGCAATGTCTTATTTGGACTACAGAGCCAAGAACAACGCAAGGAAGACTTAAAAACCATAAATATGATTATCCTAGTCGGTAAAATGTGCATAAGCATCGCAAAAAGACCAAATCAACGTCCCTCTGTTTCTAATCTTTGAACAACAAATATCATACCGCTTGAAGGAAAAAAAGCTTTAGTCAGCATAGAATCACAAATCTCGATATTTGTAAAATAAGGATAAACGGTAACCACAAATGAGGTGGGGGGGGAGGGGAGGGGGCAGAGAGGGGGACGAATTGTACTTGTATAGCGCACGCACACACACACACACACACACACCACACACACACACACACACACACACACACACTATCTCATGCACGCACAAAAAACACGCAAACTCAACACACATGCTGCACACACAAAAGCAGTCTCTCGCTCTCTCTCTCTCTCTTCTCTCTCTCTCTGTCTCTGTCTCTGTCTGTCCCTCCCTCCCTCTCCCTCTCTTGTTCCTGTCTTCTTTTTCTTTTTTTTATTTATATCAGCAATTTTGCTTACTCAACGCTCGCTCTCTCTCTCTCTCTCTCTCTCTCTCTCTCTTCATCGATACTGATTGTCTCGATGCAGAGATTTCGTCTTGTCTTCCTTGTTGTCTCCTTTGTTCACTATAAGGATAGCCTTCGGGGGAATAGGCCGGTTCGCGAGACGAGATGTATGCTCTTTCTCGCTCTCTCTCTCTCTCTCTTCTTGTTCTTCTCTTCTCTCATTCTTCGTGCACTTCTGGCGTCATCCTTGCATCTTATTTTCGTCTTTCGTTTCAAGGATGGTTCCCGGAAGATGCCCGGGCCTTTCTTTCTTCATGTACCTTTTCTTTCTTTTTCAATCCTGTTACACACGGTGTGAATGTGTCACAACACCAAACATTAGTGCAAAAACAAACCCAGACGCGCTGTAACAAACGCCAAAATATTAAAATCAGCAAGATAATCAATGTCCAGTGATAGTAATACAGCATACAGACTTGCATGGTGCGTGAGAGATGAAGGGAGGAGAAGGGAGACGGACGGCAAAAAAAAAAAAAAAAAAAAAAAAAAAAAAAAAAAAAAAAAAAGGACCGCCTTTACAAAACAAAACAAAAAACAAAAAGAAAAAAACGAGCCAAAAATGAAAGGGAAAAAAAAAAAAAAAAAAAAATTCTGTCCAACTAACAGTATGTGCTTGAGTGGGTGAATGGGGAAAAATAAAATAAAAGCTTCTCAAAATGAGCCTTCAGCAAGCTTGTAGTCTCCAAGTGGGAGACAATCTCCAATGGGGAGGAAACTCACTAGCATTTCTTCAATCTAAGACATAAGAGCAAGTTTTGTTTATAACTGAATATTTCTTGCAGTCATTGCAACACCAAGCTGCTCTGTAAGTTGCTGGAATGGTGCTCGGTTACTTATCCTTGGAATTTATTAGTTTATTGAATATATATATATATATATATATATATATATATATATATATATATATATATTTTATATATATATATATATATATATATATATATATATATATGTGTGTTTGTGCATGAGTGACAGTCACTGAGACACTGGATTCTGAAATCACAAACTGGAAAAGAGAAAAAAGAGTCTGAGGACAAGGAAAATCTTTAACCAGACAGCTACAACAAATGAAGGGAACACACATTTCCAACAAGAGATCTGGCTACATAATCCTATTCTAGAGGAAGCTAGGTTGACTGAGGTTACAGAAGAAACAGAATTATCAACATTTTGACTGTATGCTCGTTAAGTTAATACATAACATATCACGGAGAAGTCAGACGGTGTCAAAGAGTTCTCGATGTTCAGTTTTTCTAGCCAGAAAGAACTCATTCATTTACTTGAAGCTATAACTGATTTTACGTTTAAGAGTCAAACACTGACTGAACTGGCTGAGAGACATTGTGTAGTAACACATCACTTTGTGATGATATATGTATACATGTATGTATGCAATTTTCTCTAGTATCCAGTATAAATTCTAACACACGCACGCACACACACACACACACACACACACACACACAGTTTCAAATTCACGCACGCACCCGCTCACACCTTTCTCATGTTTTAAGTCACCAGCTGATGTGGTGATCTTCGTGTCCATTTGTATGCAAATGAAGTCCTTTCAGACTTGTTCTCCACGGTGTGTGTCTCCCTCCCTCTCGGTTAATCTGTCTTTTGGCAGTTACTGTTCACAGATTCTCATTTGCTTACAAATGAACTGCATCCAGCTTTTCCTCTCTCTCTCATTCCGTTCTTGCAAACACAAGCTTGAAAAAGAAAAGCGACAACCATATGGTCTGTCCAGACCCCCCAAAAAAGTAGAATTTGTAACTTTGGTAATAATAGTTTATATAAATTCATGACTTATAAAGTTATAACAGCTGATAATAAACTCTAAGTTTGTCTCAATACAGCCATACACATCATCAGTTTATTCCAAAACAGTGTTCAAATGTTCAATTCAACCTTTGCAGCTAGTGGAACAGTCCATTCCTGAAGCCTCTACATTTACATTTGTCCATCTCTCACATCTGAACTAACTGCCTGTAGGCTCTATACTGTGCCATTTCTAACATTTGTCCATCTCTCACAGCTGAACTAACTGCCTGTAGGCTCTATACTGTGCCATTTCTAGAATGTATTACTATAGGCTCTATACTGTGCCATTTCTAGAACGTATTACTATCTTGTTTGTAATACCTCCCCACCAGCCCCCCTTTCCTTCCTATTTTCCAAAATTCCCTCCAAGTCTTTCTAATCCTCTTGATCCCCACCTTCTCCATCCCCTTACCCCCATCACCCCCCCCCCCCTCTCTCTGCTTCTTCCCCACCTCACCTCACCTCCCTCGTCTGTCCGTCTGTTTTTGACAGAACAATGTGAAAAATGGAGTGATGGTGCTAAGACATATATTTCTGTCTTCTTTTTTTTTCCGATGTTTGTTTTCCAGGGGCAGTGGGTAGTCATAGTGAGATGGGGTGGTAAGGGGGGAAGTGCAGGCAGGGGGGAGGGGGGGAGATAAGATAAGATAATGTTGCTTATAGCCCAGCCGACCGCAAAGGGCCTCATCAGGGCTGGAGGGGGGGGGGGGGGGGGGGGGGGGGGGGGGAGAGAGGTTTTCATCTTTTTCTGTTAGTCAAGGTGAACAATGTATGAAATTTAGAGAGAAGGTACAAATTTGTATGTACAAATGTTCTAACATAGTGCATGCACGCGTGTGTGTGCCCATATGAGTGCACAACGCCTGTGTATGTGCATGAGAGAGAGGAGAGAGAGAGGAGAGAGAGAGAGAGGAGAGAGAGAGAGAGGATATATCTATGATCTAATCCTTTATTCATTTGCAGCCATTGCCCTTTATTAAGGGAGTACAAATAAAGCCCTAACAACTCTTTTCTTTTTTTCACGCCAAATGAAACCTTGATCAGAAGAGTTTAGCATTGCTGTATTACCTTTGTGATCCACATTGACTATGTGCATGTGTATCTATATTTGGAGTGGGGGGAGGATGGGAAGAGAGAAGAGAGAGAGAGAGAAGAAGAGAGAGAGAGAGAGAGAGAGAGAGAGAGAGAGAGAGAGAGAGAGAGAGAGAGAGAGAGAGAGAGAAAGAGAGAACGAGAGAGAATGAGAGAGAGAGAGAGAGAGAGTGAGGGAGGGAGAGAGAGACAGACAGACAGACAGACATCTGTGACTCTCTGAATAGAACACAGCTTTACATTTCCGTCCTTATTGAGACACTTAGTGAAAGGGCAAACAAACAAGGCTTTACACATTTGTAATCCAATATTTTTGTTGCTGTAGTCTGAGCAGAGGCATGTATCAAACTTGTGTGCTACTTAACTATGGAAAATTAACTTCCCAGAAAGTGATGACGTCATTTTTGCACAATATTGTGTTTGTTGTCATTGTTCTAATATTGCCTGACCACTTGCGTACAAGCTTTCATGCGGCATCTATGTTATCTACAAGAAAATAAACCCAGTCGAGTTTGGTATTAAAAGAATTGTTGGGAATTCGCCAATTCAGTCATCTCAATAGTGCAGATATATTACATTTTAATGCCCAATAACTAATTATCAAACCTACAGCCCCATTTGTAATGGCCGCTCAACCTTGCCGAACGCATTGCTGCCAGACCAGCTATGCACAGATGACATTCAGTTGGCCGAATACAGTGCGGTTAGCTGGCTGGTGGGGAGCGGCCTGCAGAAAACATTCCTTTCCCTCACCTGCATTCACAGCTTGGTCCCCTGCAGCTGTAAACTCCCTGCGACTCAAAACTAAGTAACTTGCTCTGAACAGCCGTGAGAACAACGTCAAGTGATTGTTGAGAAACGCAACGAGTCAACACTGCCCCTTGTTTACGTTTAATCGTCAGGATGGTTCTCCAAAAAACCCTCTCAAAATAGGCTTCGGTCGTCACCAGCGACGGAAGTAAACAACGCATCAACAGACAGTAAACATGAAGCTTGCACACGTAGCATGTACATGTATGCAAACACACAGGCACACCATGTACAGAGGCACACAGGCCACCCCCCCCCCCACCCCCACCCCCACCACAGCACACACCTCTGGCTTGGGCTGACTGTTGGTGGGCGGGGCATCACGTTCCCATTTGCTGGCGATGCGAAGCGTTTCCAGCGTCTTCTCATGGGACGTCTTGTTGTCGTCCAGCAGCGTCGTCTCATAGAATTCCTGGATATCTGAGCAAAAAAAATCACAAGACAAGACTACACATTGACATAACATGAAGTTGACCAAAAAAAAAAAAAAAAAAAGAGGAAAATTGCAACAACATACATTTTGAATCATCATCATAAAGCTATGCAACGAAATTTGTATAGATCTGTACATATGTGACAAAAAAAAGAATTCATGAGCAAGTATTATGGTGTGATGATCCATGGAAAATAAAAGTAAAGATGGGATTTAGTTTATTCCAAAGAACACTCACAATAGCTGTGGTGCTGAGGGTTTTTTTCTTCCCAAAAAGAAGTTCTATTAAGCGTAAGCCAAGTTCACAACAGTGGCGTCAAGTTATTCAAAAGATTAAGTCTGATAAGGCATCAACTGGTTAAACTGAAAGACCCATTCTGAGTTATTCAAATTCAAAAGAACAGCTCTGATACAAGCTTCCAAGGACGATTCATTGAACTGCCTGAAAAATATCATCCCTTTCTCTCATTTGTCACTTCCAAAGTAAGAAAACCTTTTCTCAGAATCTGTTGGTGTCCTCCCCCACCCCCCAGTCCTCCTGCTTTTTATAATATAGATTTTAGGTCATTGACGTTAAGAAACTGCAAAAGAAATGGTCACAGTCTTATTTTGTCTTCCTCCCTGTTCAGCCGTTTCAGACCAGACTGAAACTTCACGCATGGTATACGACTGTCATCACCTTTAACCTTGACCGCCATTTTCATTATCTAAAAAGAAAAGAACAAAAAAAAAGAAAAAAAAAAAAGAAAGTCACAGTTTCCTGTCTTTCACACCATGCTCTCATGGTGACTTCTCCATGTCTATGCCCATGATTCCATCACCTCCAAGTCTTCAGAAGTGATTGGCTGTGTATTTTATCATTGAATTTGATCGCTTCTTCAGAGAGGAATGCTCCTGATGTAGTAACACGCTCATCGACTACACAATGTGGTCAATAGGGTGGCCATAGCGGACAGTGCATCCTTTGCAATCCTGCAGGAATGGTCAGATTACACTGGCTCATGGACTACACAAGTCATCAATAGGGGGGCATAGGGACAGTGCAACTTTGCATCTGACAGGAATGGTCGTTACACTGGTTTTCAACATACACAGTACAACTATGTCATCAAAAGGTGGGCATTACTGCAGTAAGTGATTTTGCAGCTAGAGATGCATGGTCTGTTACTCTGCTCAATGATACACAATGTCATCAATAGGGGGGGGGGGAGGGGGGGGGGGGGGGGGCATTTCTGCAGTAATTTTACATCTAGAGATGCATGCTCTGTCACACTGGCACAAACGACTACACAATGTCATCAATTTGGGGTATTAGTGCAATATGTGCATTTTTGCATTAGAGATGCATGGTCTGTTTACACTGGTTCATTGGTCTTCACAATGTAATCAATAGGGAGCTTAATGCAGTAATGATCTAGAGATTCATGATCGTCCACATTGGCCTCATCGAACTACACGGATGTCATCAATGATGAAATCGTGTATTCGTTGAGCCAATGTGGTTGAATCTTATGATCAATCGGGGGCATTATTGCAGCTAGTGCATTTTGCATTTTGAGATGCATGCTCAGGTACACTGGCTTAACGACTACACAATGTTGTCATTCGGTGTTGAGGGGCATAGTGGTCAGCGCATCGTTTTGCTTCAGAACAGGCAACCACCGAACCACCCCCGTCTTTCCTCGCCAGCGGGGGGAGTTCATGATGAACACGACCCACGACCTGTCCAACAACAACATGTCCATAATAGAAACCTCCGGATGACGTGTCGTTACTTCACCACTCAAACAGTTGTAGTCTCTCTTTCAGTGTGTGTTGCTTCATAATGACTCGACATCGATTACTCACGGTGGACTGTGGTGCTTTGGGCTGAAAGAGAATTCTGTGTGTGGCTTGGATGGGAGAGTCTGAGTGAGTGATATGCCAAGTAACAATGCTGAGGGGGCACAGAGAGAACAGTGAAAACAACAACAACAGAAAAAAAAAAAAAACCTAGAACTAAGGGACTCTGGACGCAATGATCTCTCCCAAGGTTAAAGGGCCTAATTTCAATGACATGGGACTGCGGCAGGACAAGTCAGGACGTCACTGTGGGTGAAAGCCAGAAATGAGTGGCAGCGGTGTGCCATGCTACTGTGCTGGCATGGATAATCAGGCAGCAGAAAACAAAGAAAAAAGAAAAACAAACAAAACAAACAAAAAATCCAAAGAAAACAACAGAAAGAAATTGAATGGGTCTGTCCTCGGGAGATGTTCCACCTTCCCAATTTTGTTTCAGAACTGGTTCCACGCACATTGTGTAAGCGTGCTGATACTAGTGATAGACATAACCATCTCAGCAGAAAACCAAGGACGCATCACTTAAGTTATTTTGCTTTTCTTTTTTTCCTGTGTCTGGATCAAAATAATCTCCTATCAAGCAGCATCAAACACATTTGAATACTTGTGCATAACAGCAGCCACTTGCGCTGCACACATACACGCACATGCATGCACGCACACACACACGCTCGCATGCACACACACAGACACACATACACACACAAAACCTCATTTAAAACCAATGAACAGAGAGAGTCAAACATGTAAGTATGTGTGTGTGTGTGTGTGTCTGCGCGCGTGATACCCAGGGGCCCGGCAGGCAGGCTTCAATCCAGTACAGTATCATCAGTAGACACTCCTCCACCCTCCCTGCTTCCCCCCCCCCCCCCCCCCCCCCCCCCCCCCCCCCCCCCCCCCCCCCCCCCCCCCCCCCCTCACTGGATCAGCCTGCCCTGTAATCTGTGCCAGCAGCAGACAGTAGCTGGCAGCCAAGGATCAATAACACTCAGGAGCAAACTCACAGGGCCACAGTAATCAGTGGTGAGTCAAAAGAGGTTACAAAGCTGGGGGGGGGGGGGGGGGGGGGGAAGCAAGGCACTGCCACAAGGGTCTGGGAAAAGAAGTGAGGGGGGGGAGGGGGGGGAGCAGGTACAACAGACAGCTGTCCCAAGTCCTCAAGTCGGAGCCATCAGGGTAAATGGCCCAGCAGATCAGCCGGGATTTTGTTCATTGCTCAGAGCCCCATCCCTCTCTAGTCTTGGTGTCTCTCTCTGCTCCTCCTCTTGACCTCATCCAATCTGACCCCTGCCTCGTCCTCCTCCTCTTGACCTCATCCAATCTGACTCCCTGCCTCGTCCTCCTCCTCTTGACCCTTTCCAATCTGACCCCCTGCCTCGTCCTCGTCCTCTTGACCCTTTCCAATCTGACCCCCTGCCTCGTCCTTGTCCTCTTGACCCTTTCCAATCTGACCCCTGCCTCGTCCTCCTCCTCTTGACCCTTTCCAATCTGACCCCTGCCTGGTCTCCTCCTCTTGACCCTTTCCAATCTGACCCCCTGCCTCGCCCCCCTCTCTACCTTTCAGTCTGATGTTCCCTTCCCTTCATCCTAATCATCACTCGCTAATCTATCCCCCTCTCTCTCTTTGTCTGCCTATCACACCAGTCAAGCTCTTTATCATGGATTTTTTTCAAGTTAAAAAAAAAGAAAATAACAAAAAATGATAAAAAAGCTGAACAGCCACGTCCCCCCCTGACTGACCCCTTTAGCTTCAGGGCCATCGCTTCCACCAGCACTTGGGTGAAAGAATGTTGAAACACACGGTAAACATGTCGCCCCCCCCCCCCCCCCCCCCCCACCACACACACACACACATGCATGCCCATGTGTGCTGCTCACACACTCATACACAAACACACACTGCTGTGTACACACACACACATACACACACTCTCGCGCTGTTCCTATTCTAGAGCTGCTAATTCATCAATTATGCTCTCAGCCTCTCACTGTTGTTCTTTACACTATGCCCTTCAGCAGCTGATGAAAAGCTTCGCTCCCTTGACACGCAACACAATTCTTCCATTCTTACTTTCTTTCATTGCATGTTGCACAAGCACTTCCAAGTTTTTAAACACAGCTCAACTACTGTTAGACATGCAAAAAGAATGTCATACACACACACACACACACAAATACACGCACACACACACACAATTATCTCTCTCTCTCTCTCTCACACACACACACACACACACACACACACACACACACACACACACACACATACACACACACACACCACACCTATCTCCTGCAGCTCTTTCAGAGGCACTCAGGATGTCAACCTAGAGAAGAGGGCTCTCCATGTCCCAGTCTAATTTATACTGGTCATCACCGCCTCTCTTACCTGGACTGCCCGCAGGTCACACCCAGAACAAGCGCAAAGTTCCCTAACTTGCCACCACTGCCAGCACACACACACACACACACACACACACACACACACACACAGAGGTATACTATACACACATGATACCCACATAGCATGAAGTGCTCTGATATTGTCACTCTGTTGTCGTGTTTGAGTACGATGCGCATTTCATAGATTTGCTGATAGTGATACCTCATGTACCCATTTGTACACTTACATGAACATGAAAATACTATCCATAGATATATACATTCTCCACATTCAAAAGAAAATAAAGATCAAGGCTATCAGAAACAAAAATTACAAAATGATAAAACATCAGAACAAGGAATGTTTTTCAAGTTCTGTAGTTTTCTGGGGGAAAAAACGTTGCTTCTTGCCTGGTAAATGTCAATTTTACCAAACAATTCAACACCAGAGGTAGCAAGCCTCACAGCCCTCCCCGAAATAAAACTGTATGCTTTTTGTCCCGTCTTGTTCAACATTTCAACACCTGACAACAGCTTTAATAAACAAACAAACAAAAACCATAACCACTAGACAACAGCCTCTCACTGTCAAACGTTCAAACCAAGACGCATTTTCTCAGTACTGTCTGAGTCGTGTTGACTTTATTTGCTCGCCTAGAGCCAATGTCAAAAACAAATTTACCACGTTTTTTTAAGAGAACAAATCGAGTGCATTTATAAGATCCCTTCAAAATTGTGTGTTCAAACTATACCGTTCAAACATATATGAGTCATTCTCAGAAACATGTGCTGTTTTTGTGACATAGATATTCAAAAATAGATGTCAATGGAACTTAATGCACTTTTGCCATATAATAGAGCACTTTAGCACACATTATATGCTGTAGAAAAAATTATAACTGATCAGCTCATTTCCTTGTATTTGAAGAATAAAAATTCTATTTTTAGCCCGTGTCGGTTGTGACATGGAAACCAAAAGTAGCATAAAAAAGTGTTTCAAAGATGGAATACCTAACAAAAAACACTGCAAAATGTCTTTTAAATCATAAATAAAACAAACCCAACAATAAAAAAGTATGGGGATCATTGATAAAATACAATTCAAGCTCATTTTCAAATGACACTATAAGACAGTTTTGTATCCGCTCATTTGAAGTTTATTTTTCATTCAGTTCACCACCACAAAGACACCAAATTTGAATAAATTTTAACCATGCAATCATATTCATGACACATAGCACATCTTTTTGTACATTAATTGTAGTAATTCTATATTTCAACACTTAATATAAGTGAAATGTGTCGGTTGTGACACAGAAACCGTGTCGGTTGTGACATGGAACCCATACCAAATAAAACCCCAAAACAAAACAAAATCTCACAAAAAGGCAATAAATATAACACTAGGGAACATAAGGAGCTGAAACTTGAAATATTGCCTTCCACTGAATATATATTTCAAATGGTAATGATATTTAGAGCTCTGTGGCAACACATAGTTCGCTGTCACACATACCTGAGCTGCTTGTGTCATTGCTGATGAAGGGAGACAGCCATCATCTACACTATACACTATAATTCTATTGAAATTTGTAGATGACGGCCTGTGCTCCATCTTCATGGTGTAGTCCTCCTCCTGAAGACACGTGGATGTCAGTCAGGGGAATGAAAAATTCTGTGGCCTTGTCTGGCCATTTCCACTTTCCCTCACCAATATCCTTCAGGTACACCCCCAGTCTCCCTCGGCAGTTTTCTTCGTGATCTGAAAAGATTCAAAGTAGATTTAAATCATAATGTGACGTTCTTGCACTGTAAGTTAAACGAAACTCAAAGAAAAAACGAACATAATAAAACCTCATTATTTTTTAAAACTGTGGGTCAGTCACATTAAACAAAAAAGCGTTGGTCCTATCAGTCTCCTATATTTACCTGGGCAACACACTGGACTGCTGTCTTGTCCTTGGGCACGGCAACCAACAGGAAGTCTCCTGGGTTTGTGCTGACATTTGAACAAGTTGAAGTATATAATAGTGTTAAGGGGAAAAGGCTCATCGAAATTATACTGACTGTGGTTGTGAAGTCAAATTATAGTTCAGTATAAGAACTCATAATAAAAGCCGGCTTCTTCATGTCACTTTTATGAGAGAGAGGGATAGATTTAAAGCATGTTGGCTAAATAACTTATTAAATGCTAGTAATTTAATACTTAAAAGCAATTTTTGTCATTATCATATCATATTATCATATTACTGTTATTCAACAATTGTGACTACTATTAATTTATTGCCATAACCTCTATTTGTATAATTTTGTTACAAAATCATGATTTAGCAGAATAGTATCTTAATCTTATTAAGCATAGGTTTTTGAACTCTGCAAGCACTTCCAGTATTACAGGGTGGATGCTTATCCCATTACTAAGGTGAATGTAATCCAACTTCCAGTCAAATCATTTCAAATAAAAAGGATTCGACAAAATGGCAAGCAGACGACGAAATGGTTTGGTCGCCATGTCAGGGCAGGACGGTTCTTCCCTGTGTGTGTGTCCACATGATGCCTGGGAGATAGGGAGGGGTGGTGTGGTCTTCAGGTGGCAATCTTGGGGTGCAGACTTGATGGAGCTGCTGCCTGACATTGTAGCCCCATGCTCAGGATAGATGGAATAAATGGGGCGCCGCAGAACTGAGGACAGGGCCAGAACCTGCCACATTCCCATGTAGGTGCCTGGCCTGAGGAGATCCCTCACCTCCGTCTCAAAGATCCTGCCAATGGCGTCTGTGGTCAGAACTTCTCCTGTGAAGTGATCGGAGTACTGAGCACAGAAGATGGGCAAATCACCAATGGCAGGATGACCGTCTCGCCCAGATAATGGGACCTGTGGATGATCAGCTCTAAAGCTATTCTGGCCCTCATTTCCAGGTGGCGGTCCTCTGTTCCCCAGGCCAGGACAGATCCACATCGGGGCAGGCAGTTACCATCCCGTAGATGGCCATAGGGGTCAGGTGTGCAGGCCCATCAGATGGATACAGGCCCAGTGATGGATTATCCACTGTCAGAGACACTGCCTCAGTTTTGCCTGTGCCATAAGACGAATGTTGGCTGGGACGACACTTGGCAAACTTGGAAAAGCTGATTTCCTGGCCACTGGAAATGAACTCTTGATGCAGCTCTTTGAGTGGTCGGACTCAGCACTGCAGCTGCTTTGCCACTTTTTTTGCTGACCAACTTTTTGTCAGGAATGGTAGTGGCCGACTCCTCAAAAAACTGCTTTGCAAGCGCATCAGCTGGATTTTCTTTTTTGGCTGTTGCTTTCTGCCCTTCTCATGCCTTTTGATGGTTTGTCCAGTGAACACCCAGCATGGCACTTCTGTCTTTGAATGTCCCAATGCCTTTGCAGACACTGAGAAGAATACGCCTGGCCTGCCTGTCGGCTGAAAGTTGCCGATTTCTAAGACGCAGACAAGCGTTCATGAAGAGATGGCCCATTCGCTGATCAGGAAGAAGTGTGTTCATGGAACTGGCAAAGAGTTTTTTCTTCTTGGGGCTTGCCTTTTGAATTAGGGAAGCAACAGTACAAACAAACTTCCGAGGACTCTTTGGAAGAGTGGATCTGGCCCTCTGCAGTGCCTTCCGTTGGGCCTCTGGGGACCGTTCTTCAAAATCTGTTGGAACTGTCAGTTGACCTACTGAACTACTGCTAGCCTCACACTGAACTGCTTTACTGTTCTTCTGCCTATCCGCCTCCTTTTTCTCCTGATAAAGTTGTCTTCTCCTTTCATTCTTCTTTTCCCTAGTTTTCCAGTGCATTTTTTCTGCTTGCCTTCTCTTCTCTTCCCTCCATTTTGCTCTCTGAGTTTCCTCTGCTAAAACATCTGTCCTAGTGAGCATTTTTTGTCGGCTAGCTTTCTTTCTCTGCCTCTCCTTTTGCTTTCTAAGTGTATTTTTGAGTCTTTGGTCTGCCCCTTTCTCTTCAGATAGATTTTGTCTGTAGGCTTTGCATTTTTCTTTGTTCTCAATCAAGTACTTGTCATACTTGTCTGAGTCTTCTTTAATTTTCTGCCTGTAAGCTTTACACCTCTCAGCATGAGACAAAGCTGTTTTTTTTAGGAGGGATGGGGGTAGGGGTAGGGGTTGAAGATTCAGTTGCTGTAGGCTTTGCCCTTTCTGTGCAAGTCGTCCACATCTGCGTGGTTCCATATTGGGATCTAGTGTCTTGGCTTCCAGAAAGGAAGATAGGTTGGGTTTGGGTAGGGAGGATAAGCCTAGACAACAGAGTGTAAGAAAATTGTAGCTTATATCAAAAGATATACGCAAAAAAATCTTAATCTTAATTAGTTTTGCAAGTTTAGATTTAATAGCGCGCGCACGCACACACACACACACACACACACACACACACACACACACACACACACACACACAGCTCTACACTCGTAAACGCAGGCATACATACATTTGCATTTGCGCGCGCACGTGTACACACACACTCACACACACACATCTATTTACAAACACACTCACTCTCTCACATACACGTACTCAATTTCTCATTCACTCCGACAATATCACTTTGGTCTAAATTTACCTAAAGCGAAAAGACGCAAAACTAAAGAACAAACACGCACACGCACGCACACACGCACGCACACAAACGCATTACACTGTAGGCCTACATGGATTGCTTGTTTTCACTTGGGGAAATAATTTTAAAAAGAAACAAGTTGAAAAGGGTGTTCACGGTTTCTTGTGTGTGTGTGTGTTGTGTTGTGTGATGTGATGTGATGTGATGTGATGTGATGTGTGTGTGTGTGTTATGATGTGTTGTGTGTGTGTGTGTGTGTGTGATGTGAACTGAAACGCTATTTGCTGTTTGTGTCTAAACTCTTACAGCTGGGGGTTGATATTTTTGTTCAAGCACGCGTCTCATACATTCCTATATGAAATGGTGCAATGAGTGTAAATATAGAGGTCAACAATAACAACAGCAACAAAAGCGAAATATCCAATCCCATGGTTTGGTTTCTGTCAAAAATCATAGACTAAAAGATTCATTAGTTTTAAAACAAAAATAGTAAGCATAAGTAGGAGCATAAAAACAGATTTCATAAGGAACTTAATTTTAAAACAAGAAAGCAGCTCTGCTTCCCTTTAGATTAAAAAAAATACAGCGAAACGTGATTAGAACGTTAGTGACGTGTTTAGTTGTGACAGAGAAACGCCGAGCAGCGAGTTCCGCTCACGACCGAGCACAGTTCTAAACTAAACGTCACAGCGAAAATGACGATTAGCTTGCACAAGTACGGAACGTGAATCACAGAAGTCGAACAACGATTGTGTAGACAATCGCTTCTCAGACATCAACAAAAGAAAATGTGGAAACAGAGAAAGGGATAATTTATCATGACAAATGATCGGTCATGACAAGAAACCAAATTGATTACATTTCCTGTCTCGACCGATATGGTTTGAGTGTTTTACGGCCAACAGTTATTATGTGAGATAACTAACAGAATAGTAATATTTTGGTTTGCATTTTTAATGGGACTGCCGAGTGATACATATTAATTAACATCATGAATGACAGACAAAACACGCGACATAGTTCTGTCCAAGTTACTGGATCTATCGGTCGAGACAAGATACCATAGAGCCGTGAATTCCCGTCACTACTAACACGGTCTGTCGGAATTTTTGCTATCTACGAAAACAAACCTCACACTACAGATAAAAAACAAAAATCCACAACCATGTTGCAAAACGTGTTTGTAATTGTTCCAAATGAAATACACTGAACATGTTTTAAAACAAAGGAAGATAAAAAAAGCTTTCTAAGAGTGTGTCGGTCGGCACAGATACCATAGTGCGTACGTTTCTGGTCTTGACCGCGACGTTGTACAACAGAAAATAAATCTATTTAGAGTTCGTTTAATATTCCTGTACTGCACATGAACAACCACTTTCAGTATTTAAATTAGATTATTTTCCTGTTCTTTTTTTGAGTGATTTGAAAGGGTCTTTTCTTAAAACTGGCAAACGTTGTCCGCCGATAACAATCAAGAGTAGCAGACGACAGTTGACAGAGTTGACGAGTACGTGAAAACACATGCATTTCTAAGTACATAGTGCGGTTTTAAGTTAATTTAAAGAACCACTGACGAAACACAACAATACTTTGGAAGAGAGTGTTACTTTTCAAACGATTGAGAATGAAGATAGAAGCCAGTAAACTCACCTTGAATAGATGCAGTCGGCACGAAGCACTCGGTCGCGACCTCTCACGAACTAGGCAGAAGACAAAAGACAGCAGCTCGGTAATATCATCACGATGTTCTTTCGGCGGGAAAAAAGTAGATGCCAGAGATGTTTTAGGTAATGAGTCAGCGCTGGGGGAAAAAATTCAGCAAGTGAATGAAGGTCTTGGATTTCCCAGCCGCTTTTCGTTGATCGGTCGCGACGATGAAAAAACGGGAAACGATGCTCTCTTCAGGCGAAATTAATTACGTACGAGGATTAGAACAGCAGACGTCATAAATCGATGTATCTTAATGTTGCACTCTGTTTTCTTCATCAGTGTGTATTTAAATGCATGCATTACAATGTTTAGTTGTTTGTGCATGAAGTTTTTATTTGGGCAAAAA